>PVJA010022267.1:0-34256 GCA_004027025.1 Myocastor coypus
TTTATCCCAAAAAGCTAGGTAAAACAGACAAAAAATTAGCAAGAAGTGACAGAGCTGAACCAGAACTTGGAACAATTGGTTTTAGTGGACATATACAGTGGTCCATCAGCCACCTCTAAATAAACATTTTTTTCACCTGCACATGGGTCATTTTCTAAAATAGAGCACATACTAGTCCATAGATCATGCTTAAGTGTATGCAACAAAGCAGAAATTATCCCATGGATATTATCTGACCACAGTGCAATGAAACTGGGAATAAATCACAAAAGAAACCACAAAAAAAAAGAAAAAATAAAATACATGGAAATTAAACAACATCCTCTTCAGCAACCAATGAGTTACAGAGGAAATTAAACAAGAAGTTAAACAATGTCTACAGTTTAATCAAAATTCAAACACAACCAACCAGAATTTATGGGATGTAATGAAAGTAGTTCTTGGAGGGAAATTTATAGCTGTGAACTCACACATTAAGAAAACAGTAGGAACAAATAAATACCCTAATGCTGTACCTAGATCATCTAGAAAAGGAACAGCAAACCAAACCCAAAGCCCAAAGATGGGAGAAAACTATAAAGATTAGAGCAGAAATTAATCCAATTGAGACAAAGAAAGCAATGTATGGAATTAATGACTCTAAACACTGGCTCTGAGCCAGAAAGATGGTTCAGCAGTCTAAAGCTTAGGAAAGCTTAGGCAACTACAGGAACTGTGTTTTCATCCCAGGTACCACATACTGCACCAGCCCCAACCACAGGGCGGGCTGAGCTAGCAATAATAATAATCATCATCATCATCATCATCATCATCATCATCATCATCATCATACAAAAGCTGGTTCTTTGAAAGATTAAACAAAATTAATAAGTCCCTAGCTAACCTCATAAAAAAGAGAAAAGAAAAACTCAAAGTCAAGCAATAAGGAATGAAAATGGTGACATTACCGCAGACTCAGTGGAGATCCAGAAGATCATCATTTTCTTCTCAGACCTACTTTGAGAATTTTTACTCTCACAGAATTTAAGACACAGATGAAACGGATGGATTCCTTGAAAGGTACATTTTATCAAAACTGAATCAAGAAAATATAAGAACTCTCAATAACCTAATAACAGCCAATGAAATACAAAATGCAATTAAAAAAAAAAAAAAAAACTTACCAACAAAGAAAAGTCCAGGTCCTGATGGATTCACAACTGAATTCTATAAGAAATTTACAGAAGATATAGTCCTAATACTCCTCAAAATCTTCAATGAAAATGAAAAGAAAACAATCCTACAAAAAAAATTCCTGGAAGCAAGTATTACACTAATACCACAACCAGAGAAATATGCAACTAAAAAAGAGAGCTACGGGCCAATTTTTCTCATGAACATTGATGCAAAAATCCTCAATCAAATTGGAGCAAATAGAATACAACAAATCATTAAGAAGATTATACATCAAGACCAGGTAGGATTCATTTCATGAATGCAAGGATGGTTCAACATATGGAAATCTGTAAACTTAATACACTATATCAATAGAGCCAAAACCAAAAACTACATGATCATCTCAATTGATGCAAAAAAGGCTTCTGACAAAGTCTAACATTCATTAATGCTCAAAATTCTACAGAAAATTAGAATAGATGGCCTCTACCTCAACTTGATAAAATCCATCTATAATAATCCAACAGCTAACATAATTTGGAATGGGGAAAACTGAAATCTTTCCGTCTCAGATCTAGTACAAGACAAATATGTTCTCTATCAGCATGCCTATTCAATATAGTTCTGAAATCATTAGCTACAACCATTAGAAAAGAGAGAGAAATAAAAGGAATAAGAACAGCTAAAGAAAAGTTCAACTATCATTATTTGCACATGGCATTATAGTCTATTTTGAAGACCAAAAACTCCACCAGAAGATTCTAGAATTAATACACAAATTCAATAACATAGCAGAATACAAAGCTAAAACCCCTAAGTCAATAGCATTCCTCTACACAAATAACAAACACACTGGAGAGAGAAATTAGAGAAGCAGTACCTTTTACGATAGCCTCAAAGTAAATGAAATACTTAGAAATTAACCTATCTAAAGAAGTAAAAATGTATTCAGTGAAAACTACAGTACTCTGAAAAAAAAGAGATCCTAGAAGATTTCAGAAAATTGAAAGATATTCCTTGTTCCTAGATAGGCAGAACTAATACTGTGAAGATGACCATACTCCCTAAGTTATTATACAGATATAATGCAATCCCTATCAAAATACCATCAACATATCTCACAGATCTGAAGAAATCATTCCTTAAGTTTATTTGGAACCAGAAACTAGTTATAATAGCAAAGACAACCCTGGGCAGCAAAGATAAGGCAGGAGACATTATAATTCCCGGCCTAAAGTTACACTACAAAGCTACAATGATAAAAATCAGAATGGTATTGACAAAAAATAGACATGAGAATCAACCAAGTAAATTCAAAGATGCAGAAGCAAATCCAACACAAAGGGGTTAAACATTTTTACTGGAAGATAGCCTCTTTAACAAATGGTGCTGGAAAAACTGGCTCTCTGCATGCCAAAAACTAAATCTTGAATGAGGTCTATCACCATGCACTAAACTAAAGTCAAAATGGATTACAGATTAAAATATTAATAGAAAAACACTAAATCTTCTGGAAGAGAAAGTGGGAGGAAATCTTGAAGACATTGGGGTAGGCAAACAGTTCATGGACAGAAATCAAAAGAATCAACAACTCTATAACGTAGGTAATTAAGCTTATCATCACTGGCTTTCTGAGTATCAAACATTTTTTTTTGGGGGGGGGCACCAGGGTTCGAACTCACGACCTTGCACTTGCCCAGCAGGCACTTGTGCCTCGGAGCTATCTCCCCAGCCCCCAAACATTTTTGACTTAGCTTGGAATTGATATTTTCTAACAATCATTGATATTCTAATAACTCTCCATAGAATGTGATATAAACAGTTACACAATTTTTAACACAGATATTTGGAAATTCAAGGAAATACAAAATTGTAGCCTGTCAAGCCCATGGTATTTGGCCCAGTCTCTTCCTTTCAACTAATACTCTTGAGAGAAAGTATAACAGTAACTGAGTTTACATTGGGAACAGTACACACCAAAAAGATGGGAATGACATGCATTCCAAGCATAGTTTTAGTGTTACATGGTGCTATGATCAGTGCAATAAACCTTTTGAATCTATAAGTAATTATAAGATTGGTTTGCAGTAGTCAGCCTGAGTCAGATGAGGAAGCGTGCAGAGGGCGTCTGCATGCTCCAGATTGAAGAATTCAGTCCCAAGGTCTGAACTTCACTGCATCACTCTATGTAAGTCTCTAGCAGTCGACTGATGGGTCTGCACTGGAAGACTGAAGTGTCTGTAATGGACGCCGAAGAGTCTGCGACGGATGGTGAAACATGCAGTCAGGAGGCTCAGGAGTCTGTGCTGGATGATGAAAGATCCAAGCTGGAGGCTGAAGAGTCTGCGCTGCAAGCCAGATGGTGAAATCCAGGCTGAATGCAAAGACTGAAGCTTCTCAAATAAAGTGAAGTCTTGACTCCTTCCTCAGCCCTTTAAAAAGTCTCTTTGTGCTCAGTCATTCTAGTGTGGGCCCATTGTGCCCAGGGTGGAACCAATCATACCCCAGGATAGGTCCTCGATTCCACTCTAGGGAGGAGCCAATCATATCCTAAGCAGGCCCTGGTCACGCTCCAGGGAGGAACCAATTGTACCCCAGGGCAGGGCTCCCATCAACAGGGTACCAGGCCATGAGTCATCCAGCCAAGTTGGCACAATGTATCAACCACTACAAATAATTTTCTCATCACTCATACCACAAATAAACTGAGAAAGGCAGTATTTCAACTTGGAGTTCTCTGATCCCAAACTTTGCTCTTTTTTACTGAGGTGTGATACCAGGGCATCTACAAGGAATATATATATATATAGTCAGTGTTCTTTTCTTTACTCCTGGATGTTAGCATAGCACTGTTATCATTTATTGAGTTTTTCTCTTTAATATGCTCAACATTATGCCAAGTCTTCTGTATGCAGTATCTCACTGGACTCATCTTAAATTCTTTAATATTTCTTTAATACTACCCTGCTATTCACACAAAGAAACTGTAACCATATAGTTAGAATTAATTACTCTAAGTCAGATAGGCAAGACTTTGCTGAATTAAAAAATCAGACTGTGGCACCCACACATTATTTGTTCTGGCCCTGACTCTGAAAAGCAGCTCTTTCAGGAAAAACTGACAGAACTTGCTATATACCTTGTGCTACATTGTCCTTTCATCCCATAATCCAGAGTACCTCTGTTTGGAAATATTGTCACTGCTTCTTTTGAAGGGCAGGAAGAACTTGCTGTCTGAAATATTATTATCATTCTGTGTGATTATAAAATGTTCCTGAAAAGAGCTCTGTAAAAATTTGCCTTTTCAGAAAGTGTCTTCTCCACTTGAATTGTTCATGAACTTTTTTCCTTCCTTCCCCCCTTCTTTCCTTTTCATATGTCATTCAATCAATCACTCGGCATGTATTTTCTCATTCAAGTAGTAACTGTTGAATGAGTGACTACTATATGACAGGCATCAAGCTGTGATAAAAATATGTCTGCCACATATGCAGCCATTCCATTTAGAAAACAGGGAAGAAGTCAAAAAGTGGTATCAAAACAAGTAAAATGATTGCTTTGATATTCAAGTGTGGTTCAGTTGTGGGCTCATTCAATATAGTTAGGCAGATCTTACAAGAGAGCTACAAAAACATAATCTGCGAAGAAAAAATTTACATTTGTGTGGACATTAAGTTCTGAAATATTCCACAATATAATCATAAATTTGCAGCCATTATCATCACAGGAGACTGAGGAAACAGAGGTCACAATTCTAGGGTAAGAGTGGGAACTTCAGACAGTAAATCTTTGGAAGTGACATGGGCTGGGTTTGTGAACTGTGAAGATATTTGTCAGGAAATTGAGGAGTAGCCTACATGGAGGAGAAAGAAGCATGTATGCATAGTCTCCAGAAAACCAGAGGCAAGTCAGAGTTCTTGAGGAACTGTAGGGAATTCAGTATGAGTAATGGAATGTCTTATGGTGGTTACAGAACCTAGACACGGACAAGAGTGACCAAACATTAGGTCAAGTCGGCATTTTGGACTGTTATCAGCTAGCGGTTCAGTGCGGGCTGCAAATTAAAATGACATTCAAACATTTTAAACTACAGATACTTGAGCTCTACTGTCAGGGATTCTGATTTAATTGGTCCAGGGTTAAACTTTAAAGTTTCCCCAAGCTGATTCAGATTGCAGAATGCATTACTCAGACCATTGTTTTAGTCAATGAGAATCTGTTGACAAGTTTTAAGTAGGAGAATAAGAGCAGGTGAGTTGGGGGATCTGATCACTATTGGTGCTCAGAGACTTCTATCCATCTATGGAAGTCCAAGAGGGGCTGTGGGGGAGAGCAAGGACAAACATAAAGGAACCAGCTAGGTGAACCAACTTTAGGGAATAGTTCAGACTTACTTAATGAGAAAGAGACCAAACCAATCAAAAGCTGGAGCGCCGATGCCCACCTGAACACCTTTAAATAACCCCTAACACTACATAGCTATAAGTCAATGAAAGTGTTGAGATAGAATCAATAGGCTTTTAGAAAATGACATGATATTATGAGGGCCATGAAATATGCTGAACTTCTGCCTGTGCTGAATAATTAAATGCTACCTAGTGAGTGTTACATGACAAAAGCTTTTCAGAAGATATACTTGCAATGAGCATTGACAGAGCCTAACAATTAAGAAAAGGAAAAAGTACAAGGATCTTCCAGGCAGTGGGGATGAAAATATGCAGACTCCTTGTCTTAAGGATATTTGCGAGAATTTAAAGGAAGTCTAGAATACCTGAGAGGCTCCCTTGGCCCACCAGAAGAAATATGCACATAGCACATCCCAAGAAGCTTGAATTTTAAAGTGCCTTAATCACAGAACTCTTTGTTTAAACAAAAACTGCTACAGAATTCCATTAAGAAAAACAAATATAGCATTTCAAGTAATTGGGATCTATAGCTGCAGTTTCGATCAGTTTCTAAAGTGTATGTAAAAGATGAGCTTAAAGGGCCAAAGCAGATATAGGGATACAAGAAAGAGGCTGTGGTCACTTTCTGGGAGACAAATGCCAATGTTCTTAACTAGAATGGTTACTGTGAGAGGGCAGCTCTTAGGGCAGGAGAGATCATCTAATGCTTCTGGATGGAGGCAAGGGGTACAATTTTGTGCACTTGAGTGTAAGATCTGACAAGCATAAAGGAATTTAAATGAAGCTGGAGATGGACTTCAGCAAAGAAGTGCCACATAAAAGCTTGGCGTAACGCCTGATTTTGAAGCTGCCCACAAAACAAAGCTATAGAACTGATACAAAAGCAGTGGGATACAAAACAAAATGCCAAAGGTGAGTAAGACGATCATTCTTCTTTATGGACACAGTAGAAATTCTATGTCATTTGCAGAGAAAACTTCAATTTAAAAAATATATCTTCTCCAGAGTTCTCCAGTTTGACTTTACAACTACTCAGTCACCAAACTCTAAGCCCTAAAAAAGAGGATGAAATAAGTACAAATACTGAGACTGTTGGTTTGAAACTGTCATGTGAAAACCTTCATTTTGATTAATATAATTGAAGTGCTAAGTATGTATCAGCTAAATTGCAATCAAATCGGTAAAATATTATTCATTTTTTAAATGAATCTGTCAGAAGCTCTGGGAGTATTCTGCCAACAGTGAATTGGATTTACACAGCTTAACTACAGATATTACTGCTTTATAAATGGATAAACTGAGATATGCAAAATTCAGTCTCCTGATGAGGTAGAGTCAATAGTTGACTTGCAGATATATCAATATGGTTTCAAATAAATAAAAATGATGCTGTCCTTGCTGGCTCCCTTGCAAAAGAGAATAGATTCAATTAAGGCTCTAAGTCAACATATTGAGAGACACCTTGGTAGGTAATGAAAAATTTACCCATCGTCTTCTAACTCACTGCAAACTTAGATACCATCTCAGAAATTCTTGAGGCTCTGTGGGGTTCCTTCTGCTGAGTATAGCACACAGTTCCCAGCACAGCTGATCCATCAGTAATTCATGCCATGTCTCCTTTTGTGTCAGCCTGGTGCTACAGTCTTCATGGCTTTCTTCATCTTCTTTCCTCCCGCCACTCCAGCCGTTCTTCATTTCCGTCAGCACCCTCAGCTTTACATGACATTCTTTTTGGTTGTCCTACACTAAAATATTTGAAGATATGAAATATTTTGAGCCATTTGAGATTTAAGCATTTACAAAATTACTCAGTGGCAAGCATCTTTGTATTTGTGGGGTAGATAAAGGAGCAAATACAGCTATATCTTTACAGCCATGGTGCTTGTCATCTAGTGGGTTTGGAGGAATGAGTACCACCAGTGTAATAAAGGAATGGGAAATGCCAAGATCCTAGGAAAGCAAGCAGCACAGGGGCCTAACCGAGTTCTACTGAGAGAGAGGTCTGGAAAGACTTCTCATAGGGATGAATAATTTTCTCTCAATCACCAGGGAGGTGACGAGTGTACTCAACTACACACATTTATGTCCTGGGATCTGGCTTTAGCTGCACACTGAAGATCACCTGGAGAGCTTTTAAAATTGAAATATCTGGACCCCAGAATACTTTATGTGAATCTTTAGGGATAGAACGCAGACACCTGTGTCCCTTAAAACATCCCCTGATGATCCTTATGTTCAGCAGCTGCAATCTACTGGTCCATAGCTGATCAAAATAAGAACCCTTCAATGAAATCAAGTTGCACAGCCATGGTTGACAGCAATTTTCTTCTTGAGAATCACACTGGAATTCTCCAAAATGTTGAACTAACTCTGATGTATTTTGGTGTTTAAAATACACACACACATACAAAAGAAGGAAGCAGTGGGACAGAGAGAAGAGAGAAGGACCAAGGATGCTATTCCTCCTGCCCTGCACATGTAAAGTCTACAGAGAGTTGCTAAGTGGCATTACGTTTAGGCAACAGTATGTATTTTCTTTATTCTTCAACAAAGATCTTTATTTCACTGCTACCACCAGCTTGTGTTTTTCATGGAGGAGATTAATAATGATATCAAACCTGAGCATTTTTAAATGCAGATTTCATGATCTAGTCCCTAGAAAGGTTTGGGGTTTAGTTTGTCTTATTGTGCTTGTTTTTCCATTACAGCCACTCCATAATACAATCACGTTGATAGTTATAAATATGCTTATTGAATTATTTGTTGTACTAGGGAACAAGTAAGAGGGAATGCCAAAGAGTCTCTAGCTTATGCCAGGAATTGTAAATAGTAATTTTAAAATATGCTATTTAATTCAGGTTTGTGTTAACCTCACAGCTCTCTGAGGTATGCTTTAGTATTCTTGTGAAAAATAAAGCCACCTGAAATCAAAGAGTAATAATTTGCCCTGGGTCTAAATTTCATGTTTAGATTTGGCTCCCATAGGAACTTGTCTGCAGGACTGCATGCCACAGTGCTCACATATACATGGTAACTGCCAGGACAGGTACTGTGGAGCCTATGGACTAAGGGAACTGATAATGGCTTATGGTTCTAAAGACGGGCTTCACAATACTAGAATTTGGACCAAATTACAATCTTCTCAAAAACAACTTTGTTTCTTAATAGTCATGTCACATTAAAATTTTAACCAACAAATCCTAAAACACAAGACAGCAAATATGTCTATAGTGTACAAATAACTAAGCTATGAAATTCCAAGAGGGAAAAAAATACGTTAATCTATTACATATTCTAATCTAGCCAAAAAGATTAAATCTCTTAGTCATGCAAATGAACACCAAAACAGCAAATATAGATTCATGATTTTTAAAGCTATTTCTAGATACTGGTTAGACTTCAGTGAAGAAGTGTCCATGCAGCATTGTGGACAGGTACTTAGTTGTAGGGGAAAGCAAAACAAATTGCCTATTTTATCTAAGGAAACATCTACTACCTAAATCTTTGCATTGATTTAGTTAAAATGCTAATCACCCTATGCTGTGGGCTATTGACAGGATCTCAAAGGAATTTTTAGGAAAAAAATTGGCTACCTATTTCATGTTTGTATATATTTTCCCTTAAGCTTATTTTTCTGATTCCAAATTAACTTTTTTTATGAGGTACAGATTTCTTTTTAAATGGAGTGGGAGATGTGTGTATAAAAATAAAATAATTTTGGGCTGGCGAGATAGCTCAGCAGTCTAAACCACATGCTTAGGCAAGCTTAAGCAAGCACAGGGAATCTCAACTCGATCTCCAGTACCACATACCATGCCAGTCCCACCCTCAGGCTAGGCTGAGCTGGCCAAATAATAATAATAATAATAATAATAATAATAATAATAATAATAATAATAATAATTTTGAAATAATATAGCTCTTTTTGTACCATAATGTACAAATCAAACATGTTAAACCTGAAAATTCAAATTCTAAAATCCCACAAAGTCTGAAACTTTCAGAATATCAGCATATTGCTAAAAGTGGAAAATTCCACACCTGGTTTCATATGATGAGCTGTAGTCAAAACACAGGTGCACTAAGAAATATTGTATAAAATTACTTCTAGAGCCGGGCGTGGTGGCGCACGCCTGTAATCCCAGCACTCGGGAGGCTGAGACAGGAGGATCGGTGCGAGTTCGAGACCAGCCTGGGCTACAAAAGTGAGCTCAAGGCCAGCCTGAACTGCATAGCGAGACCCTGTCTCAAAAAGACAAAAAAAAAAAAATAAATAAATAAAAAATAAAAAAATAAAAATAAAATTACTTCTAGGTTATGGATATATAAAGTGTATATGAAACATAAATAAATTTAATGTCTAGATTTGGCTCCCATAGTTTGAGATATTTCATTATGCATATGCAAATATTCCAAAATCTAGAAAATTTCAAAACCTGGGACATTTCTGTTCCCCAGTATTTCAGATAAGAGATACTCAATCTGTATAGTCAAATTTTGGGTAAACAGTTTCTAACCAACCTGCAAAAACAAAAATATTTTCTGTGAAAAACATACTGTAATCTCTACAAAGACATCAGACAAAGCTTCCTTGTTACATTTTCCAAAAAGAATATGCTGCTTTCGGTGTGAAAAGAACAGACATTTCTTACTTAAAATTCCTAAGATGGGGAGGTGAGGGAGATAAGAACAAATAATTTTCTGTCTTGGAAACTACAGAGTTGGCACAAGACAACAACCTTTTCCTTCTTTTCTTCTTTCTTTCTTTCTTTCTTTCTTTCTTTCTTTCTTTCTTTCTTTCTTTCTTTCTTTCCTTCCTTCCTTCCTTCCTTCCCAAGGGAGTCTTCCTCCTGCTTCCCAACTGCATATGGTGAGTCCAGGCGCAAGAGCAAGGAGGTATGAGGCAAGAGGCCCAGGCATCAGTGAGTTACCAGCTAGATCCATGTAAAGAAGGTCCAGGGCTAGCAATTCCCAGCAGCTTTAGGAGAAGAGGGACCTCCTGAGACCACCAGAGGCTCATACTGGGATGGGAGGGCAGGAGATCCTCGGGCAGCTTGGGTCATGAAGAGTGACAAGGTACTAGGATCATCTTATCAGGAGGAAGGGCAAACAAATGTGGGTCACCACAGACCCTGAGAACCCCAATTGCCAAGGACACTGACACTAGTGCCTGGATGAATTCCAGTCAGCTTTCCATCTTTACATTACTTGCCCAAAACAGAAATGTCCCTTTAAAAAGCCTGAGTGACTGACAAGTCATGGGTCAATTTCTAGTTGCCTTCAGTGAGGAAAGCAAGTACCTCTGCTCCAGCACTGGATTACTGCTGGGCTGCAGCAGCACGGGCCAGGCTCTATAGGGTCCATGCCTGTGGTGAATGACTTGTTTGGCATTTTGACTATTACTCCAGAAATTCAGCTCCCTTTTGCTATCAGCAGAGATCTTAATTCAATCAACCTTAGACATTATGGCATTCTTTCAAATTGGAAAATATTTGGCAGCCAAAAAATTGACAAATATTACTGTAAGGTATTGAATGAGATCAGAGTCCTCCAAGCTTCTATATGATTTGGCCTAAGTCAGCAGGTAAATGATGATATATATTACCAGTAGGTGTGATATAATTTGGGGAATAAAAACTCACCTCCTCTAAACAGGAATTGAGGAGTTGGAGTGCCCTGGGCTAAAGATTTAATCAAATCCTTATCAACAGTGTTCTCAGAGCTTTGACTAGGTTTGTTTGGTAGAAAAAGAGGTCAGTGACAGGCAGATGGCCTAGTAGTAGGCTCCTTTCCATTACTACAATAGTTTGAAAAGAAGTGGAAGAAAGAAGAAAATCACACTGCCCCACTTCGTGGCGGCAATCACCCTCTCCACTGAAGGAGTTCAGGCTGCAGCATTGCTAGGAACGAAGATTGCCTGGAGGGACCTAGATGTGTTTATTAGCGTTCATTTAACCATCTCTGGTGTGGCTGTAGCACAGGTATCCAAGCAAGAGTATAAAAATAGCTATTTCTAGCTGATTTAAACAGAGAAGCTGTCGCTTACCTAACCGCCTTCAATATATCTGCCCTTCTAGGGGGCTTGTGGGTTAGCTCAGTTGTTTAAGCGCCTGCTTGGGTAAACCCAGTGAGGCACAGGGGACCATGGTTTGATCCCCAGCTCTACCTGCCATTCCAGACTCGCCCTTGAGGCAGCCTGAGCCAGCCCGAGCCTGCCAAATGATAAAAAAAGAATTTGTTCTAAAAAAAAAAGGATATATATATATATATATATATATATATATATATATATATCCTTAACAAAAGTTTCCATAGGGTGTGACTCTGACAGGAGATTTTAGCGAATAGGAGTATCTGTACTGAAAGTTGTGTCCTAGGAAGGGAATCTGAGCCCAGTATTGTGATGCACACTATGCATCGATTAATCAAAGGCCATTGTGACTTTCCTTCCTTTAGCGGTCCTCTACTGAGCAGGCTGGAGAACTAGTGTCTTCATAGATTCTGCTGAAGCTAAGGATTATCATAAGCTAAGTCTTGACAAACTAAGTATCTGTAGATATTCTAGGGTAGGTAGATTTTAGAAAGGAGAAAGAAAGAAAGAAAGAAAGAAAGAAAGAAAGAAAGAAAGAAAGAAAGAAAGAAAGAAAGAAAGAAAGAGGATCATTTTATTTTTATTTTGTTTCACTGGGCTTGTTTCGCACTTCCCTGAACTATGAATTTAAAAATAAAGACCAAGAAACAGCAGCTTTTCCCCCAGCCTTTTCTAAAGTTCTATTTTTATGGGTGCTTGTGTGTGGAACATCAGTGCTACTTTTATCGTGGGAATTTGGTACATGTACATAACAAATCTCAATTATTTTAATCTCTTCTCCTCCTCTCATCTCTCCCACTTTGTACTGAAGGTAGGCTTAGCTCCACTGACCATGAAAATTTTCAAATTGTCTTTCAGTTTTTGGCATATAAATCAATTACATAATTCCTTTAATGTTATAACACCGTAAAGCTTCATTCCCTGTCTTAACTTTAAAAAAGCTCCAAGGGCCAGCCAAATAACTCAGCAGATTAAAGCACCTGTAAGCAGGTGCAGGGGCTGGGAGGGTGACCCCTGTGCCTGCTGTGCTGATCCCGCCAGGGCTTGTTGAGATGGCAATTGAGACTGGGCATGGTGCTGTACACCTGTAACCCCAGCTCTTGGGAGGCTGTAAAGGCAGATCACTATGAGTCCAGCCTAGTAGTGAGACCCTGAACACCCTGCTGGCCCTTTCCTAAAGCATAAACACACACACACACACACACACACACACACACACACACACACAGATTCCTGATACTTACAATGAAAATTCTAAAAAGGAACTTACAGTTGCAAAACTATGAAATCTGTTTTAACAAGCTCAGGTTTTTGACTACAGCTAAGATGCAGGATATATGAGTGAAATCTTGTCATCTTAGAAACACATGGAAAAGTGAAAGGCTTAACTTTCTTTCAAACCTTGTAATTCTAGTTCTTATTGGTAAAAACCGGAAGTACTTTCCCTACAAATCACTGCATAAAGGAAAGCGACGGTGCATCCACCTCCACATATTTGTGGTTGCTTGTAGACAGCAGGTTCTGCGACCCAAGGGTCACGTGTGAAATGAATATACCTGTCCTTGGGATTTTAATTATATAAACATTTGTTATTTTAGAAAAATGTGATTTTATCAAATTGAGTGCATCAGACCAGAGTTTGGAATCTGAATGCATTCATCTTAGCCTGTGAATAATAAGTCTGTTTCAGCTTTGAAGAGGTAGACATGTATGAGTATGGTGAACTAGAGGTGCTTTGACATGCATTACAAGACCAGAATCTTGCTTTACAGATTGGAATGGAATGGGCCTAAGTTCAGTGACATTAGCAGAAATAAGGGGCCATTAGTACTCTTTTTTTTTTTTTTTTTTAAATGTTTTTAGTACAGAGTCTCACTGCACAGATTGGACTTGTAGCGATCCTCTTGTTTTCAGCCTTCCAAGTGCTGGGATTACAGACTCGAGCCACCACACCCAGTCTCATTCACCCTCTCAGCACACTCTGCAGGCAGGAACCCTGATTTCTGTGCCAGCCTAAGCAGACACTTTAGTATGCTAAGCTATCTGGTCGGCCCTACATGGATGTGAATTAAATCTAGAAGTGTCCTCTTAAATATTTGCCCCTACCTGTGCATTCTATCAATGTATAAACCACTCATTACACATTTGACAGTTTGGATGTAGAATGTCCTGGAAAGGCCATGTGTTAGAGGTGTGGCCCTCAGCATGACACTATGCATAGTTGAGTCCTTAAGACCGGGGCTTCCTGGAAGGGAGCAGGCCACAAGGACATGTCCTGAAAGGGGTGACTGAGAACCTGGCCCTTCCCATCTGGCTTGTTTTACAGCTGCTACCACCTGAACAGACCTGCTTTGCTCAACACAATAGTTCCCTGATGAGTGTGGGGGCCAAAGCAGCATGCCCAAGCTACCATGGCCTGAAACCTTTGAAACTGTGAGCTAAAGTAAACCTTTCTTCTTTGTAAATATACTATCTCAAGTATTTCATCAAAGTAAGTGCTAAAACAGTAGTGCTTCAGTTATTTCACTTAAGGAGGAAGCATGCAACAAATGTTAAATTAATTGTGTTCAATTTAGAATTCAAAGAAGATTTCAGCAATTTTATAAAAGTAACTTTACATTATTAATGTCCCCTCAATCTCATCAAACATATAAACTTCCCATACTTGGGATAGGTAGAGGAAAGAAAGGGAAAGAAACATGCTCACACTGAAGTCATTTTACAAAAAGGGCTACATTCATTGGCAGCCCATGAGCAACAAACGCAGCTGAGATCCTGGCTAGAATCTTTTTCCTAGGGATGACTTTCCTAGGGAACACATTCAGCTGCTCTAAATAATATTTTCAAAAGTTTCTAAAGGTAGTTGCCTACAAAGATAGCAGGAGGAGAGAAAACCATTTCTCGTTTCCAGAACGGTAATAAGAAATGCCTAATTAGCTGGGCATGGTTCCACATGCCTATAATTACAGCACGCAGGTGGCTGAGGCAGGAGAATTGCCCCAAGTTCAAGGCCAGCTTGGGCTACAGCGTGAGGTCAAGGCCAGCATGAACTGCATAGGGAGATCCTGTCTCAAATAGACAAAAAAGTTTGGCTTTAAATTTCTACATACTATTTGCAATTGAAAAGAAGTTAAAAAAATATTTTAAGTGTGTTTTTCATAAGGGCTATTATATATAATATAACATATATAATATGTATTAATATTATATATATATATATATATATATATATATATATATATATATATATTAAGGTCAGAACTCCTAGTCCATCTTCTACCCTAGCATGAGGGTCTTTAAACTGTGATCCAGAACAGGAGCACTAGTGTGATTTGGGAGCTTATTTAAAATGAGAATTATTAGGGCTAGCTAGATAGCTCAGTAGATTAAAGTGCCTGCTTAGGCAGATGTAGGGACCTGGGTTGGATCCCCAGTATGCTGTGCTGGCCCTGCCTCTGGAAGCACACTGAGATAGTCACTAAGACTGAGTGTGGTGACACACACCTGTAATCCCAGCACTTAGGAGGCTGAAAACAGGAGGATCACTCTGAGTCTAATCTGTGTAGTGAGGCCCTGTAGGCCCTACACTAAATACATAAAATAAATAAATATTGAAAAAAAAGTAAGAGTTCTTGGATCCCACCCAAGTCTCCTAAAATTCTGAAGTGGTGCCAATAAGTGTATTTTCACAAACACTTCTATGATTTTGATTGCTGAAACTTAAGAACCACTGATTTAACTGGCATTCATTAATTCTATGACTTTGACCAACAGAGTTGTACTGAGCCTTGATTTCCTTGATGGTAAAATGGTGAAAAGTAACAGACTATTTGTCAAAGGATTTTTAAGAAAATAAAAGAAGAAATTCAAATTCATTGAAAGCCCTACAAAGAGTGACCAACAATTTATTTTACTTATATTATGTCACTTGTCCTGAGAGTGCCTCAGAGGCAGAAGAGCAAAAATTACAGTGTCTTTACAACTTATGCCAAAGAAATATTTATTGATTGTCTAACTATTATGTTTTTAGTTTTATGTTAGATACAAAGTTAGGAACTAAACAAAGTAAATAATATTGCCCACCAAACTGACATGTTCAACTCAGTCAGACACAGATCGCTCTTGTGAAATCTGCAACAGCAATGGCAAGTCATCAAGAATGTGGATTTCGTGACCAGATGTAGGATTTTAGACTAATCCTATGCTTTCTTAGTATTGAGCTGAAGCCCTAGAATCTGCATCTCTGATAACCATTTCAGATGATAGTTATTGATCATCCAGGAAAAGTACAGAGAAAGGCTAGATGGTAAAGTGCCAAGAACAAGTATTAATTCTAACATTTCTCAGAATGTAATGTAAATTTCATGATAAAATTCAGGACATCACGGAAGAAAGCAATCATTTCTGACCTAAGAGATTTCTATCAGGCTGGTTTCTGGGGCTGAGGCCTCAGAGTTTCAAAACCAATGAAGATTCATTACTTGTTCCTCTATTGTACGCATTTTGTATCAAAGATAATGTTTTACATTGCTTATGCAAAGTCCTGGACTGGTAAAATTATCATATTGAAGTCTTCTAGGTGTTATAAAGAAAAGAAAACTTTAAGGGCTTTACATCATGGATTAAATATTTAAATAAGAAGCAGAATGTGTCACTTTCTTTCATAATTCATGGTCCAGGGTGAGTCACATGACCCCACTTAACTAAAGAGGCGTTAAGAAATGCAGTCAGATCATTTGCCAAGAACTAGAGGAGAATCACACATTACTAAATAACACATTGTCTTAAAATCATTTTATAGATGATGACAATAGCAACAGATATCTTCCTCAAAATAATAGTAAGTTTCCCAAGACAGATTCATGCTTTAGTTTTTTTATATAGCATTTGTTAAAAATTAGACTACAATTCTAGTCCCTTCTCAAATCTGCTCCTGGGGATCCTGAACTAATGCAACTTTCTGTTCTGAGATTTCAAAAATGAACAAAACATCAATCTTGTGTGCAAGTATCTCATAGTCCACTGAAGGAGACAGTCATGACACAATGAAAATAAGACACTCAATGGACCAGAGTGATGAACGCGTGAAGTAAATGGGACCCAGCACAGAAAGGGAGCTAAACATACAATGTGGTAAAGAAAGATTCACAGAAAAGTAGTGCTTGGGATCAACCTGATAGACTCTGTAAGTTGAAAATGAGCAGAAGAATGCTCCCAAAAGAACTGCAAGCACACTTTTCTGGGATATATTTTTAGGGCTTGGAAGAATTCTAGTTTGTCCTTAAGGACGGGGATTGGAGAGGTTGAAATGATATTCTGAGAAGTTTGCCATTTTCTCCTCTTGGGTTGAAATGTTATTTGAAGTTTTGGAGTCGTGCAACAATAATTCAATTTTGTTTTGTTTTTAATTGAGGAAATACAGAATGGATAGTGTCAGAAAAGAAGAATCTAAAAAGATGACATCAGTTTAGCTTGAATTATCAGAAAAAACAATAGTGGCTTTGATTATTGCCAGTTATCTTAAAATCCCAATATCTCAAGTGATTCTCTATATTGTAAATTCATGTCAAGCAACATGACTATGAACATGTTAGGGACATAATGTAGTCCAATGTAGTCAATCTTGAAGTTAAAAGGGGATAAGGAGGTCAGTCTAATATCATCAGGAACCATTAGAATGTTCCAAGCATCTTTCATATTCGAATGTTAGAACTGATTATAAAAGTCATCACAGATTAAAACACAAGAACAAAAATGCAAAGACCAAAACCACAGAGTTACATTTTAATAGTATTACGTTTAATGTCCTGATTCAATAATAATTGTATGATATATTGCCATTTGGTGTCTATAGAGTTATTATTTACAACAATGGTATATATATTTTGATGCCTACAGCTGTCATATACATGAATCAGTATCTGGCAGGGAACAAGGCTCGATCCCTGGTCCTGAATATCATGCCAGCCCCATGTCTGGGGCATGCTGAGCTGGTAACCAAGTTCAGGCATGGTGGCACATGCCTATAATCCCATCACCGGGGATGTTGAAAACAGGAGATTCACTACAAGTATGGGTTGCATCCTGAGACCTTGTACTAAATACATAAATGGGGGAAAAAAAAAGAATCAGTGTCTAGTGTACAAATCTGCTTTCTTTTCGCTTCAGTGAAAAGTAGTTTATGGAATTCTCATGGGAGTCTTCATCTTTCTGTGAGTATGTATACAGAGGAGAATGCATGCACTGAAAAGCTCAAAGAATGAGTTTTAATGGGTAATGATGTATGAAATCCTTGGTATTTGCTTATACAGTCATTTCTTGATTATGCTGTAATGGATTATCTAATTTTCAGATTATCCATGGTCACTGTTTCTGTTTTTAAAAGACGTTTCACTAGAGAAGGAAACAAGATACATGTTTGTTGTCAGTTGTTTAATATGTTAGCTGATATTATATGAAATAAAATCTTGGTAGCTACTAATATTTAAACACCTCTTTTGAGAAGATCTAATGGCAGCTGTATATTTCCTCATCATCATTAAAATGGAAAACAACCAAGGTATAAAAAAGGTGTTTTGATAATCCAATGTGGACAGTTGATACTTAAAAATTATACATAAATAAAAGCATTTGTTAACATTACAGGGCACTAAGAAATAGAATACATGGTAAAATTCAACATGAGTCATTCTAACCTCCGCATTGTGACCTGAGCAATTACTGGAACATTTAGACAGAAAGGGCTAACAGTTGTTAATTACAGGCTCTACACGGAGCCTGCTTTCTTACCATTCTGACCTACTTTGGGCAATCTCATTCATGATCTTGGTTTCAATTATCACTTGCACTTAAGTGACTTACAAATTCTCACTTTTGAATTGTAGAACTAATTTGTTTTTGATGGAAAATAAAGCCAGATTTAGAGTTTAAGCTCAGATTTTTGTATGTTTGTCCTGTGAGGAGATAAAAGCAGGTCTTCATTCATTAGCCAAGAGTTTGATGACTATCTTACCCCTTTGTTTCAAAATCACAGGCTACTTTTATCAGGGAAAATCAAGACTTCAGTGAGACTCAAGCTGAGGAGAGATTCTGGAAAAATAAATCAGGAATAGAAGAGTGGACCTACTTGTTAGCGAACTTCAAAGTGACTGAAAAGAATCCTGATACGCATTTGAAAGTGTGCAAAGTATTTGTCAAACACAATATTACAAGCTTTTCTTTTAAAGAATTTTTGTCTAGCAGGTTTTACGGTGGGGAGCTTTTGTATTATGGGGATTAATATTCTTCATTATCTTTCTAGCTGCCCCTTTGGCATCTCCACTTAGATAACCAAAGCTATCTATCACGTACAAAACCAAAGTCATGCACTTTCTTCAAAAGCCTCCTTTCAATTTTCTGCTGTAGTGCATAACCGCTCCATGCATCTTTCTAATCAAGTTGGAAATCCAAGAGCTTTTCCAGCTCCTTCATCGACTCTTCAATCCTTAAGTCCCATTAATAAATGAACATTCACTTCAGCCTAGATTGGAAATTATTTTAGCACTTCACAAAGTCATTACAAGGAACAAAGTCTGATTTGAACGTCATCAGGTAGGGCGTGCCCACCACTCAAACTTCGTCTTTTCTCTTGGTCTGAGTCCTGCTTTCCTTTCAGTTCTTCCAACATAGCTGCTATCCATTTCCACATCTTTTCCTACCTGTTCCTCCCTCTCTGGGAGCACTATGTATGTGGAGGATGCCACTCACTCTAAACATTATAAAGACATCATCACTAATTGACAGGGAACAATGCATATTTCAAAAGAGAGCTGACTATAGTTGCTTAACATGTGATAAAAAAAAACACATATGCCATATATGCTATAAGTACCAGTGATGCACAGTAAAACTTTATCCACTTTGATCCACTAAATGTTGCTAGCTGTGGTCCTCAGATAATGTAGCTTTATATTTTATACCCGAATTTTGAAATGTGCAATTTTTCTTCCTATTTATGAACACTGTAAGAAGTGGTTCAGCTGCATAATTTAAAACTGGTGAGAAAGCTGATGGCACAGCAGGCCACAGCCCTGTGGTTTCCAAACCACTGAAAGAAAATGGAAAAGCAAGGATGCACAACCCTCTAAAACTCTTGCATTTTAGAACTGGGTGTTTTCAAGTTTTTGTTTTTTCTCTGATCTCTTTGCCACAAGTGACCTTGATCTTGTGGAAGGAATGTCCCATACCAGAAGAGTGTTTAGGGGTGTGACTCTTCATGAGGCAGTCTTGTTGAAGGAGCTGGACATCTTCTCCAAATGGAATAGCATTTTGGAATGACCAAACTTGTGAAGGAAAACCTATGAGAAAGAAAAATATTCCAAAACACAGGATGAGAAACCAGTGGAAGCTCACGCCTTCAGGAAATACAAAGGATGGTGTCATTATACATGTGATGGCTTCCCCATTAAAATGTCCCACAAATGCCTTTGGCTCTACTGCCATGGCCCCACTACTCCTTATTCCTACTGTCTAGTATTGCATCAGCACCACGCTAAGCAGCAGCCTGATTAGTAAGAGATTTTAGGGGAAACCTTCTCCTCAGATTCTTCCCTGATCTGAGAGAGAGAGAGCTGTCCATCTGTTCTCTCATTGTTAGGACAAATACCCAAAACACAAAATGAAGGAAGAAAAGGTTTATTTAGCTGCCAGTCAGTGGAAGTTTCAGTCCATACTCAGCTGGTTCCAAGGCTGAGTGGCACATGGCAGAGAGCAGCCATCATGGCGTGGCATAGAGCAAGAGAGCAAGAGCAAATGGGAGAAGTAACTACCACTATGGCAACAGAGAGCGAGTCTGTCTCCCTTATGTTGCATTCAGGCTATCCACCCCAGGCTGGGTGTGGTACTCACACCTAAAATCCCAGCAGCAGTCACATCCATAATCCCAGTGGATCATGAGCTAATCCCAAACTCTAGAAGCCTGCCCCATGACTGCATGAGGCTTTGGGGGGTCAACTAGACACAAATCTTAACACTGTCCCACCATGACACTACCCCGGCCTCTGTCCACTCATGTTCTATCATCTGCCTTTGTATGGGCAGAACTCACATTGAAAACAGTAATCTCCATCTCTTTATAGAGAATAGCTCAATGCTGACTCAAGGGCATAATCTCAGAGAACATGTCTTTGCATTCCACAGAGATTTGTACAATGATAGCAGAAAAAGCTAAAGTTTCATTTACTGCGTGCTTGTAAATTTTGCTTGTGAACCAATGACCTAGGAATATCTCTCTAGTTTCCTGTTTTCTAGACTCCACAGCTCTCAGAAATGCAGGACCTAGGAGAGAATTTTATTTTAAACTTCAGCTTTGAAATAGGGGTACATCTTCCTGGGTATGTTATCCTGAATAAAACCTTTCAATTTCTTAGAATCACAAAGTTTGTAATCCGTTGTTGCTAGTATGTTTAAAACACATTCATTTGCCATTCTTCAATCAAAGTAACATAGCAGGGCTGGAGAGATAGCTCAATGGAATAAGTGCTTCCCTGGTAAGTGCAAGGTCATTAGTTCAATCCTTGGTATCACAAATAATAATAATAGTAATAATAATAATAATAGTAATAATAATAATAAACAGAATCTCATTCTTTTTAGTAACTCATGCACAAATATGAACACTGCAGTGTACTTATCACTGAGATAATTGGATTTGGCATACTCAGGAGCCTGCCCTCACCCTGCAGTCCTGTTGAGGACCCACCCCTGTGCCTATCCAACCCCACACAGTGCTGGTGGTATCCCCTCCTTCCTTGTTGTACAGCTGCTTAATAAGTGAGAAATTTCTGGATGAAAAAGATCATCTTATTCTTTCTTACAAGTTCTGTTTACCTCACCACAGCTGTGCTGCTTGGCATGGCTGCGTTAAGCCTGGGACTATTTCTTTGTTAGAGAGGGAAATATTAGATAAAGAAGGGAGTTGAGAATGCTCACTTCCTGTTAGCTCATTGCCGGAGGCCTTTGCTCCCCCTGAAGTTGGAGACACTTAATGCCATGTTACGAGGATCAAGGCCCTTTTTTAGCCGTGGGATTATGAAGATATGCATAAGGAATGGATTGCTGTCTTCTTTAAAACTAGCACTAGCAATGACTCCCCCTTTTTATGTAAGCTTCTTGGATGAATTTTTTTCAGTTGCACTCTGTGCCAATTTAAAGGATAGCCTCTTAAAAGAGATAAAAGCTCTGTGATAGAAAGTTGGGGGGAAATCTCAGTAATGGCCTGAGATTAGTTAGTCTATAAAGACTCTGGTAACAGAAATGAATAATCAAGTTTAGACTGAGGTCATAACTAGGACTTATAAACTGAGTCCATTAGTTCACCTCGCAGAACATCTATAAAAGGAATCTCAGAGGACAGCCTCATCAGAAGTGTGGGTCCCTCTGCATGAGACCTCCGTAGGTTTTCTTAAAATCGCTAACTCAAGTCAGGAGGGAAAATAGACACAGCCTTTCAAGCCTTATTTAGCTTCAGAAGCCACAAAGGACTTTTTGTACTTCATGTGTAATAGGCTTTACTCTGAAATCTCTGGCCATGGCTGGGCCAAATCCTGGCTCATGCCATATGTTATGCATGGCAATTATGTTAGGTAATAAACTCCACGTTCCCTTAATATGCCTGCCCCCAACCTCCAGTCAGCGGCACTGTCCTGAGATAATGCTCAAGCTTTCATATTTACAGAGAAATCCGCTGTTCAGAAAGGAGATGATATATTTAGCTCAGCAACTGGCTGTTAGATGTGTAGAAATATAACTTTCTGGAATTCAAAATAAACATGGCTATGCTCACTTTTGTCTACAGCATATAGAATGATAACTCTAAAAAAGGAGAGAAATGGCTAATTATTTTAGGTAAATAAATAAATTGACACTCAGAAAGGCCATGATAGGAATTTAGCTCTGCTCTTTAAAATATTGAGAAAACAATATAAAAATATTAAAATCAAATAAAACATACAGGTAAGGCTGGTGTGCAGGGAGCTGTTTGTCCCAGGTGGTGACATATGAGGTGCAACTGAAAAAATGATAGATGCTTATATTTTAAACATATATTATGAGAAAAGACACACTGGCATTGACTCTGTCCCTATGTCTGCTGCAAAATGCTCCTTGTCACTTTGAACCCACATAGCACTCTGTTCTTGCCATTTTCTGCAGCAGCTCCAGAAATCCTCTTTTGTGTGTGTCTTTAGCTACAGAGTCCTGACTGCCTCCGTGCTCCAAATGCATTCAATACATTTCCTTTTCATCATCATTTTGACTTTGAGGAGGAGCCAGAAGTTGCATGGTGCCTGATTCAAAGAATCCGGTTCTGAGGACACAGCCTCCTGTTTCTAAGAGCCTACCTGTTTGGCACCATGGTACGTGGTCCCAGCATTCACCACAGGCCTGATCACACTTCAGAAGGACGCTTGCCGCTGAGACCCCAGTTCTCCAGACCAGCTCTCAGGAGCACCTCTACCTCCCTATGAGAGTTGGACCTAAGGCAGCCAAGCTCTGTCTGTAACCAGTGCCTGCCTCCCTGCAGATTGCAGTGTGAAGTATCGAATGGATTTTGTGCTCCCTCAAGTTTATTCAGGTGTAAGTATAAAACTGATGGCAGTTGGAGAAGGTCAACATTACATATTCATTTTGTTTTAAATAATTGATGGTGTTTCCTGTCTCTGCTTACATTAATTGCTCTCAGGTGTTAGAAAGCGGCTCAGGGAGCTGCCTTTTAATGTGTTTCTTTAGAAAGACAGTGTGACTGCTCTCTGGAATGCTAAAAAACAGCATGTACAGCATGGGACTTTCTAACTGAAGGTTAATAAAAGGAAGCTGAACATATGCACTGATGCTCTCTACCAGGTACAGGGGAAGGATGTGCCTAGCTGCACACCCCGTATGTGAGCAATGTTTTTATCCACTCTCAGATTAAAAGTCAGGTTTACCCAGATTATCTTGCTCACATGTGGCTGTGGAAATCAAATTGATATATTGTGAAGTAGAAACATTCAATAATGAAATATAAAATAAAGTCGTTTTTCACAATTAGGAAGATATCTTCTATCACATGCCACCAAGTATTTTTTTTTTCAAAAAGAGCAAGCCTTCCAAATAAATGGGGTGTTAGCATAAAAATATTAATCATACTTGTAAAGAAATCAGGTCCCTATGTCAATGTCGAGTCTGTTGCCTTCTAAAAAATTATTTACCTTATGTATGGCTATATATTTTTAAAGTCTGTCCTTTTTTGCTAAATGCTGTTTATAACAACTTGGGCAAACAACATGGGTGACTCGGAGTCACTGCTATTCCTGTACACCCTCCACTGGTGCTTCAAGTAGCTGGCTTTCTGGTGCATATCTACATAAAGATGAGCATGAAACTCCCTTCCAGAGGGGGCCACACCTAACAAATCTAAATGGAACTTAGAGTCCAGCCAAATGTCAGGAATACAGCCACTGGCTTTCCAGAAAGGACTGTTGGCTGTGGGGAATGGGCTAGTGGCGAAGGAGCTGTGCTTGGGCCTTGCCATGCAAGCATGGTATGTCTGGTGGTGAGTCTGGCCATGGTGGCCTCAGAGCCTCTTACAGAGGGAGGGATTTAGGAGAAATCCACTTTCCTCTTGCTGCTCTCCCCATTTGTTAAATTTCAAGGAACAAATTGAAAGAATCAGGAATAAGATCTAACTTTAAGAATTATACTATAATTTTTCAAGGAGACAGAAACAGAAACCAAAATACCTTTGTTCTATTTCTAAATTTTGGTTGATTGGGAAGCAAGCCATGTTTCCACCATTGTAAATCATGAATCAATTAATATGAAGTTACTATACAGCACTCCATATAATATTGACCTATGCAATCATTTCCATGTGCACAAAATGTGTGTGCAAAATTCAGAGATGCTGGTAGATATGTGCACACATGCACACACACACACACACACACACACACACACACACACGAAGCCAGTACACCAGCTGTTCAGCATTATTTACCATATATTGGCATCACTTTTGACCTAAAGAGCTGGAGAAAATAACAGGCCATATTTTCAGCTTAGTAAAATCCTACAGTAGGGAGCCCTTTATGAACAATTACAAGTATTGGCTGGAAATACATTTGCTGATTTAACAAATTGGGTAGGACAAATGTTTAACATGCTGTTGTAATGATGTTCAGATGCCTTTCTTAGGATTCGCTGATCTGAGATAATGTGTTCTTGCCCAATCGTGCTACAAGGAAGCAGCAGAAATAAATAAATAAATAAATAAATACATAAATAAATAGATGTAATGTGATGCGCTCTCACAATAGCAGAGCTTCTGACTGCCCCTGACAGATGGGGGGGAAAAAAAGTCAATATGATGTCTGAGACAGCCCAGGCTTGGTATTGCAGAATAAATTACATGATTCACTGAATGCCTGGGCTTCACTCAGACATACAAAAAATTGGAAAGATAAAAGCTTGCATTGGCTTCAGATGATATTTACTGCTTGATGGATTTACTAGCAGCCCCAGTGCAGTCCTACTGTATTGAATTATTGGCCTCTATTTAGCTGTGTGTCCGTCGGAGCTTGAGTGTCCATTTAAGCATAAGTGAGTTGGAGGCTAGCCAAACCTCTTGGAGGCTCTATATACAGCGAGAGACGTGAGCTAATGGCCACCAGCTTGAATAACAGGAGCTTGAGGACATGGGGGGGCACAAGGCTCAGCTACAAAGTAGCTGCTTATCAATATTAATGCCAAGATAAATATTAATGCAGGCTGCCTGGCATACCAGTTCTGAATGTGTGTTTTCTTTTGTATTTTAGCACAAATGGCTGGAAATGACTGTGTGATTTCTCTCTCTCTCTCTCTCTCTCTCTCTCTCTCTCTCTCTCTCTCTCTTATTCTGAATCTAAGAAGGAATATGGAAAAGACCATTAACTTTAGTGCTCCTATCACTACAGCAGCAGTTTCTATAAGGTAGAGGCAAATGAAATGCCAGCTGTAAGAGGTACATAGCTTCCAATAAAATATATGATTAGCATAGTGATGCAAAATACAGCAGCTATTGTTATGGGTCCTACATTGTGTTGTCTTGTGGCAGTTCAGTCATGAAGTCACTTTTCAAATCTGGGAAAGCAAGAAAATTGTATTGTTATCATTGTTTCAGTGAAAGATGGTAGGCTTGCAGGGGCAGGGAGTATATCAAAATTCTCTGTAATTTCCACACAATTTCATTGTGAATTATAATCTGTTCAAAAAATAAATCTTGTAGTTTCTGCACTAGGGAGGCTGAGGCAGGAGGATCACCAGGAGAGTTCTAGTCCAACCTGGGCTGCATAGTGAGTTCAAAGCCAACATGAAACACACACACACACACATACACACACACACACACACACACACACATATATATATATATATATATATATATATATATATATATATATATGTAGTACAGCCAACATCTCATTTGCCTCCACCTTATAGAAGCTGTCTCAAAAAAAGAAAATCTTACTAATTCAATAAAAGCACCTACATACTCAAAGTAGGTGTGGTGGGGAAACAAAGCTGTGAGAGACCTATATCCTCGCTTAGCATGTGCACTGCAGCAAGAGGGTAGCAAATGTTTCACAAACACTCCCAGGGCAACACTTAAGCAACTGCCTTTTCTGCGTATCGTCCTAGCTGCCATTGCTTCACTTCCCTGCTGTCTGAGTTCATTGATCGTTTCTACTTGGAGACACTTCGTAGCGGAGTAATGTGGTCTTTACCATTACTTTCAAATAATCCGATTCAGTTGTTTTCTTGCCTTTGTTTAAGAATGAATTTCTTCACTTTCGTTTAATACTAGGTTCATGTACTCATCAAAACCAAGAATACAGTCCTTTATCCGCATACTCACTTGTTCATACGGCTGTGCCTGGATCTGGGTCTGTTCTGCAAGTGTCTGAAGAGGAGGTTGATGGGCTGCACCATCGCCTTCTGCACTTTCTGGCCCCAACCCCAGTGCAGCATGGCAAAGGCTGCCAAAGACCCCTCCAGCCACCACGCTGTCTGTATAGGTGCAGCAACTGAGAGGAAGGGTTTTCCACTTCTCTGTCAACTGGCAGGTAACTGCTCCCACTGAGCATGAAGAGATGTGCTCTGGGAAAACGCCTTTGGAAGTGCGCAAGCGCGAGGCTCAGGGAGCAGGGCTCTGTGCTCCTGGAGAGCATCCGAGGCCTCCGGGGTCAGGAAAGGGCTGTGGGTGAACCCTCCCATATCAGTTTGCCAGGCAGTCCTCTGAAAATCACTTCATTTCTTTTGCTATTTCCTAGTTTGAAGAACCACTGAGACTATCATCATCACCATTTCCTACTTCTTGAGGTAGTAGATCTGGTAGAGCGGGGGGATTTCAAGGTATGTATAGCTGCGCAGCTATAGCAGCCCCCTTTATGGAGGTCTATTATTATTATTATTATTATTATTATTATTATTATTATTATTACTACTACTACTACTACTACTACTACTACTACTACTACTACTACTACTCTATTCTCTCTATGGCATGGTGATTTGGACATCCTATGCCCATTTCAGAGAAAAAGAAGTTTAGGCAATTTACTTACCACAGTTCACACAGACAGACCATGGAAATGCTGTTTAGACTCCAAAACTCCATATGAATATGGCTTCTAGGGTGTAAAGCTTGACCAGTGGTCACCTTCCCTTTACTAGGCAGCAGTCTGCCCAGAAGTGTACCGCGAGTCTCAATTCTCGTTGCTATGAGACATCTGGTGATTCTCCAGAGTCCAGTGCCACTCTCTTTATCCTGTGTTTGCCTCTGTGAGCAAGCTCTGGGCCCAAAGTGTGTGCACAGCCTGGCAGGGCAGTCCAAAGCTCTGCAAGTCTAGCAGGAAAGCCCTCCCTCACTCTGGGCAGGTAGGGCTAGCTAGGTGAGCAGAAAGGGCGCTGGCTGCAGAGTAGGTTGCTCCTGGCTGTTGCCACTTGCTCTTTCTGCTCAGCAAACAGAGCACAAAAATCAGCAGCTGTCTATTGCAGTCTGACAGACTCTGTTAGCAGACGCTTCAGTCTGCTCTTTGTACTGCTTCCTCAGAACAAAAGAATTCATAAAGCAAATGGAAATAATCATGGCAGCTCAGACTTACCATAATGGAGAGTAATTGTTATTTTCATCTGGGGGCTTGACATTCATCATCTCACTTCTTTGGCAGAATAGTGCCATGCAGTTGCTGGTATTGTTTCTGGTTTCCACAGAGAAGCAAATAGAGGTTCCAAAAGGTTTAATTTTTGGTCAGAGTTGCACAACTGGGGGGGTCAGCAAGATCAGCATCAAAGCCCAGATTTGTCCCATTCCAAAATCCAAGTTTCTCCAGCAGATGTGAGGCAATCCCTGGGTGGCCCCGTGTATGGACATAGAAGAGTAACTGATATGTTTTAGAAAGATTTTTTTCTGGAAAAAATACCATATCCTCCCAATCATACATTTAGAAAGTAAATATTATTACTTATTGTAATGCATAAATTCTTACTGGCATTTGTGCAGAAGCCACCACATGGTTAGGTAGCTTTTCAAGTTTTTTAGGTAGAAAAATCTTAGAATTTAACTCACCCAGGGCTGGGGGGATAGCTCAGTAGAATAAACATTTTCCTGGAAAGCACAAGTGTCTGAGTTCAATCCCCGGTTCCACAAAAAGAAAGAAAGAGAAAAGGAAGGAAGGAAGGAAAGAAAGAAAGAAAGAAAGAAAGAAAGAAAGAAAGAAAGAAAGAAAGAAAGAAAGAAAGACACCAGCTCAGGCTCAGCCCCATGCAGGGCCAAATTTCAGCCTTTATACAAGCTTTTCAATGATTTTGTTCCCACTGTACTTCAGGCCAAGTAATGGGAATAACCATTCTTTGTGCAAATGGTGCTAGAAGCATTGAATTGGCACAGTAGTTTAGCCTGTAATCTGCAAGATGAACACTGTTATTGTTATTATCAGCATACCAATGAACAATATTGACTTTAGGACAGTGTGAGTTTTAGGCCCCTGTCTGGTAGTGTCATATAGTGAGTAGGCTGGGGCAGAGAGAGGGCTTTAATACTCTTTATAGTGCCCAAATGTGCCATAAGTATGTTATTATAGGTACAGATTATTAGTAAGTCCAAGCTGCAAACACATGAGGGCCAGGGGTCCCCTTTCCAAGTTCAGAAAGAAGGGCAAGAACAACCTTTAGCTTGATAGTCTCTGGGGCATCTGCTTGGTGCGAGTGCGGGGAGCTGGAAGCCCCTCATCTATAGGCCAAGGAGACAAGAACACCCTCACTGCTTGTCCCAGCAGGCTCAGCACTGTCATGACACCAACCCACTTTTGCTACTTGGCAACAAGGTTTCACGTCAGAGCAAAAGTGTTTGCATATTCTCTAGGTATAACGCAGAAAAATATGATTTTAAATATTTTTGTTAATCTGTGCTTTTGAAAAGTCTATAGATTTATGTCACTAACATGAGGTATATGAGTTGTTAAAGAGGACAAGTTGATTAACTGTAAGAAATGTTTTAAAATTTAAAGCATTTATTAAATTCAACGTTTGACATCAAAAATAGCAACAATAATTGCTGCAGTTTCATGATCTTGTAAGTATTTTTATTTCTTGGATTAGGAATTTTAGCTTTTTTATCAATCAGGCTTATATGAAAGTTTCCAAGTCCTAAGATGGTGGGATAATATATAATGTATGCAAATCAAACACAGTGTCACTTACTAATAGGCACTTCCTTAGAGTAGAGCTCAATGAAAATCTTCCAGTAATTAGAGTCAACATTGGATGTGTTAATGGGACTCAGTTAATACATGTGCTAATTATTCTTCTCTGGGACAGACCCTGACACCTGCTTGGCCTCAAGGTGAAAGAAAGATCCTAGAATGTGAACATAAGGAAGCCAACCTCTCACCATCCATAGGAATAGTCTCAGACTCCAAGAAATAATCAACTATTCAGGCTGTGGGTCATAAGTAATGCTAAAAAATGTTAAAAAAATAAACTATTATGGTGTCAACATTTAAAATCTGGACATAGAAGCATCATAGGTAGTGAAGAGAACAGGAAGAGTCAGAATAAATGGATAACCTGAAGACCAGAGTGATTAATAGGAAAGTTCCCTTGGGATCAATCAATACTAGAACCACTGTTCTCTGGTATATTTATTAACAACCCAGAAGATAAATGAGATGATAAGGAGCTGAATTTGTCAATGACAGAACTGAAACATTAAAGAAGATACTGAACTCCTGAAAAAAAAAAAAAAAAATCTAAGAAGAACACGCAGATAATCAAGCAAGAACAAGAAAAATGAGAAAGAGGAGGACGAGGAGGAGGAGGAGGAGGAAAAGAAAAAGGAGGAGCAAGGGAAAAGGGAGAAGGGGAAGGAGGAGAAGAAAAGCTTGATGGATGAACCAGAGCCTATCAGGGAACAAAAGAAGCCAAGGGGAAGGCACCAGTACTATTCAGAAAGAACCTATGCTGAATATTCAAAAGTACATTAAACTTTCTAATGATTCTGGGAATTTTGAATAATTTTGTATCCATAATAAATAAGGACAAACTAAACTACTAGAAATCCGTTCTCAATTAATGGAATGAAGGGCAGCTTCCACCCCGGTGTAACTAACCAGCCCAGCTCAAGATCTTAGTCTTCGAGAGCGCTGCCCTCACTCGTCCGCCATGGCAGAATTTCCTGAAATGCACATTTTACTTCATTAGCTTTGCGATTTGTACCTAAGCAGCAAACATACCTGAAAGTCTCCAGAGAGTGCTCTAGACACGGCCTTTGCGCACAAAACTCCTTCAGATTTGGAAACAAGGAAATGGAGACTTTGTGGTTCATGAATAAGCAAGGTAGGAAAGAGCAAGAGGCTGGGAGTAATGGAAACAGAGTGAGCTTCAATTTTGAAGGTTTGCTTTAAAACTGTAAGGTACAGAGTAAAGGAAGCCTGAGTCCCAGCAATAGCAATTGCCAGTGGAGGCAGGAATCGTTCTCCTATTTTTAACCTGCTCGTTGATTCTGGAAACCAGCTTTCACTCTTTGTTCTACTCCCATAGTTACCAGCCATGACAGCTTGCTTGGCTCCCACCACAGCACTGTTTTCTCTGACACCTATTATATTTTTAAGAGAATGTAAAGGTATGACAAGAGGGAGATGCATCTTTCAGGCATTATTCAGGAAGGAGCAGAAATTCCCCTGATCAGCAGAGAGCCTTTGTGCCTTGCGGGAGACCTACCAGGCTCTGGCGCACTCTGGTTGCTTCTCTAGGTTCAGGGAGCCAGCGGTCCTCCAGCTGTGCTCACAGTGCAGTAGTGCACGTGGAAGCCTCCCCATATTTTCAGGAGAGCCCTATGGTTTTTTTTTTTTTTTTTTTTTTTTTTTTCCAGATGGGATCCCTAACATTGCAGGTTCATTTAGGAGTCAAGGAATAGCAGAATTTTATTATCTTCAGCTACTGGTCCTCTGGTGATCTTTAATGTATTTCCATATGTATATACATGTATGTTCACATTTGTATGTATCTATATATGCATATATTCTAGTCATCATGTGTGATTTTACGTCTATATATATGATCAGTCAGTTAAAGATGCTAAGGAAGAATACCATAAAAATACAATATAGAGTTCCCTCAAAAAATTAAAAATGGAACTATGTCCTGTAACATCAACACTTCAGAGGCTGAAAACAGGAGAATTACTATGAGTCCAATCTATGTAGCAAGACTGTGTAGTCCCTGTAGACTCTTACTAATACATTAAAATAAAAGGAACTGTCATGTGATTCTCCAAGTCCATCTCTGTGCATTTATATAAGAAGTGAAGTGGGGCCCGGCAGGATGGCTCAGTGGTCTAAAGCGCCTGCTTAGGAAAGCTTAGGGGGCTTCAGGGACCGCGGTTCGATCCCCGGCACCACATGCTGTGCCAGCCCTGCCCTCAGGACAGGCTGAGCCAGCCATAAAAATAAACAAAAGTTCTGAAATGAAAAATAAAAAAAAAAAAAAAAAAAAGAAGTGAAGTAAGGATGCCAAAGAGACATTAGCATTCCACTGTTCATAGCCAAGATCTTGGCTAATTTTGACGAACAAATGATTGGGTAAACAAAATTTGGTATTTGCACCCAATGGGATAGAATATTATTCAAAGATTTTGCAGTATGTAAAAAGAGGAGTGAAGCTTAAAAATATTTTTTCATCTTTTATTCATTTTAATGAGGAAAAAAGACAAAACAGCAATGAAACACTTTCAAAACAAGTTAATAGGATGGTTACAATAATTAATACCCTGCATATAGTTATCTTCATAGTAGTTATTCAGAGGACAAGACCCAGAACTGATATCTTGTCTAAATATATTAGTATAAGAAGCTTAAAAATATTAAGCCCAGAGAAATAAGGCGATTGCACAAAAGCCAACATGTATCATTCTACTTAGGTGAGTTACCTAAAGAAGTCAAATTAATATGCAAAGAGTGGAGTGGTGGTTGAAAGTGCTGCACAGGAGGAAAATGAGTTTCACCATATGTAACATTTTAGTTAAGCAAGATAAATTTCACGCCTTTCCGCGCTGCCCAGCCAGGGTCCATATAGCGTTGTTCTTGATTCCCATCGTAACTGAAAGGGAAGCTTCACAATGTCCGGAGCCCTTGATGTCCTGCAAATAAAGGAAGAGGACGTCTTCAAGTTCCTTGCTGCAGGAACCCACTTAGGTGGTACCAACCTGGATTTCCAGATGGAGCAATATATCTACAAAAGGAAAAGTGATGGAATCTGCATCACAAATCTGAAGTTCCTCCTGGCAGCTCGAGCCATAGTGGCCATTGAAAACCCTGCTGATGTCCGCGTCATCTCTTTGAGGAACACGGGCCAGCGGGCTGTGCTGAAGTTTGCTGCTGCCACTGGAGCTACTCCTATTGCTGGCCACTTCACTCCTAGAACCTTCACTAACCAGATCCAGGCAGCCTTCAGAGAGCCACGTCTTCTGGTGGTTACCGATCCCAGGGCTGACCACCAGGCCCTCACGGAGGCATCTTACGTCAATCTGCCAACCATTACTCTGTGCAACACAGATTCTCCTCTGCGCTATGTGGACATTGTCATCCCATGCAACAATAAGGGAGCTCACTCTGTGGCTCTGATGTAGTGGATGCTGGCCCGGGAAGTGCTGTGCATGCCCGGTACCATTTCACGTGAACACTCATGGGAAGTCATGCCTGATCTCTATTTCTACCGGGATCCTCAAGAGATTGAAAAGGAAGAGCAGGCTACTGCTGAAAAGGCTGTGACCAAGGAGAAATTTCAGGGTGAATGGACCTCACCAGCTCTGGAGTTCACTGCTGCTCAGCCTGAGGTCACAGACTGTTCCAAAGACATGCAGGTGCCCTCTGTGCCCATTCAGCAGTTCCCTACTGAAGACTGGAGTGCTCAGCCAGCCACAGAAGATTGGTCTGCAGCCCCTACCACGCAGGCCACTGAGTGGGTAAGAACCACCACCGAGTGGTCTTGAGCTGTTCTGCTGACCCTTAAGCAAAATGGGAATGAGGCTGATCAAAAATGAAACAATTTCTAAAAAAGAAAAGATAAATTTCACATGGATGATATTTATGTCTGGTGAACAATATTATACACTTAAAAGTTTTTCACTACACAGAACTCCTGTTAGTGTATTTAACACAATAAAATAGTAAGTCCAAAAAAATCATAGAAAGACTGCCTATCTAAACAACAAACATTTATTTCTCATCATTCTGAAGGCCAGAAGCCTGAAGTCTGATGGGAGGTATGATAAATTCAGGAGCTGACCCTCTCCCTGGATTTCTCAGGTGGTGGACAGAGGGAGAAGAGGCATTCACTTGATAGTCTTGACTTAGAGATGCCTCCAGTCCTGTTCTTAGTCTACCTGCAGGACCCAGTTATCTGCTCAACACCCTTTCTCTAGACATCATGACATTGGGAGCAAGTATTTCAGCTTGAACATACTGAAGAGGCAGAACAATTAAATTTATAGCATACACATGTATATGTGCATGTGTACATGTTCATATGTATGTATACACATTCTCATAGGGATGAATCTACTCAAGAAGAGACATGTTAAGAAAGAAACATCTATGTAGTGATTATATAAATTTATGTCTACAGGGCTGGCCGAGTAGCTCAGTTGATTAAAGTGCCTGCAAGCAGGCTCAAGCACCAAAAGTTTGATCCCTGGGGCTACTATGACATCCTCATCCCCAGAGTGCATTGAGATGGCAATTAAGACCAGGTATGATGGTACACACCTGTAATGCCAGCTCTTGGGAGGCTGAAAACAGGCAGATCACTATGAGTCTGATCTAGTAGTGAGACCCTGAACACCCCGTAGACCTCTTCCCTGAAATAAAAAAAATAAAATTATGTCTATATAAAATTTAGTTTGTAAGTCTCTGACAATGCCAGCATTAAAAGGCACTTCATTTAGCATCAGTTAAATTATTGCCTTACAGCCGGGCGTGGTGGCTCACGCCTGTAATCCCAGCACTCGGGAGGCTGAGGCAGGAGGATTGGTGCGAGTTCGAGACCAGCCT
>PVJA010022268.1:0-34499 GCA_004027025.1 Myocastor coypus
CAGCATGGACGCGTTCCACCCCACATTTCCCACATAGACCTTCATGACTCGGACGACCTCACATCACGTTCCTGAAGCTTGCGCGGGTACAGTTTCAGAGTGTTTCCTGTAGGCAGATCGAAGCCCAAGCTGAAAGAATTCCTGTTGCATGTGCTGGAGCACGATGTCCCCTATTCCCTGTGCTCAAAGGGTAGAAACACCAAAGGGTAGAAACACCTCAGCAAATCTCAGTTTCTTAATACCCAGAATTGAGGTGTTTTCAGGTTGCATAAATATGAGTAGGAAGAGGGGAGCAATCACCGGCAGTTTCATTATTCCCTGTCAAAATCTTTCTTCACCTTGCTCCAGGGTGTCCCTCCTTTCCCACCTGTTCGGGGTCTTCGGGCCTTTGAGGAAGAGAAACAGCCCCTCCTATGCCTTCTGGCTCCTACCCTCTGCCCTAGACATCAGGACCTCCTGGCTGCATCAGTTGCCCTCTGACCAGAGTTAAAGCTACTATTTGAACCTGAGGTGAAAAGCTGTGAAGGTCACATGAGGAAGGATGATTCCTTTTTTTTTTTTTTTTTTTTTTTCTCTCTTTTTCTTTTTTTAAGATACACAGCCTGGGGTTGGGGACTATCAGAAAAGGCTGGGTGGAGGGACACATAAAAGGCCTCATAAGCAGCGTTGTTGGCCAGTCGACAGAATTTGAAAGAGCTTATCCAGTGGCATTCCGATTCCGTGTGACTGGATTCGAGTTCTGACTTTGGGATGACTTGAAGAAGTAAGCCAAGATTTATAAATCGGCCTCCGTTTATCATCTGTAAAATGGAAATTATAATGTCTCCCTTACGTTATTTTATGCCACACACGTATAAGAACAACGTCTGGCACACAGTGAATATCCTATCACTAACTGCCTCTCCTTTACTGAGAAGCCACTGTGTCTCTGAGGGCCCAGTGAACAGAGCACGTGCTTGCTTCCCTTTGAAGTCTCCCTGTGAGCTTCCGCATCCCAGAATGAAGTCAACTCTGAGTAGCTGTGAAGAATTTCCTTATGCTCTTACCCTCGCTTTAATTTTTAAATTAGTACACGTTTGCAGTGCATAAACGCTTACATTCCTTGTGTTGAAATGGTACAGACGTGTCTTAATTCTTTTCCCCGCCCCCCACTTCACTAGTCTCTGGATTTCCACCCCATTTAAAAAAGATCTGCTTCTCTACTGCTACTTACCTAGTCTTTGTTTTGCTCTTTATCTGTGTTTTGGTTTCTCACATGAAAGAAACCATGCTGTGTGATTTATTTCACTTCACCGTATGGGCTCAAGGTGCACCCATTTTTCCTACAAATGACCCACGTGTATCTTTATGGCAGCATAGGCAGTACTCCACTCTGTGTAAATACCTCATTTTCTTTATCCATTCATCTATTGACAGCATACAGCCTGCTTCCAAGGTTTGATTATCATGAGCTGTGCTGTTATAAACTGAGTGTGCCTTCCCCACTACAATACAATGTCCTCAACTCTTTGGGAGGATTCCTAGAGGGGAATAGCTGGGGTCAAATGGAATTTCCAGTTTGGGTTTATGATGTCTTTCTTTGGTTTGCCTAATCATTAGTGGACAGTACACATAAATAAATGCATAATTTTTTTCTTTTTTTTTGTGGGACTGGGGTTCACATATATGCATAATTTTGAAAGTTTTTTTTTTACATTCTTAAGTACACATACAAATTTCTCAAACATATAATAAAAATGTAAGAACCGTACAAACTATTTATAAATCTGTCTTACTCCCACAGTACCTGCCTCCTATTCATTCTTCAGTGTCAGCCAAAATAACCCCTATGCAAAGAGAAAAGACAGGCTAGCAACCAAGTCATGACAACCTGCTGGGCCAAATGCAGGCACAGTTGCTGAGCTAAGTATATCCACCCTCCGAGGCAGTGAGCGGGATCATGCACCCTGCCTGGGGAGGCAACGTCATGACAACCGCTGTGAAATGCCAGTGGCCTTGCAATAGATGCAGCGTGACACCAGGCGCTAGATGCTTCCTGAGCTGTCACGGAAGAAGTGAGTGCCTATTTAAGGTCTGTGGCTTGGGTTGGGATGCCTCACCCTTCTGCAAATGAAAGGGCAGTCGTTGGCTTCCCAACCCCTGTGGCAGTTTCTCCAAGCTACCTCAACTTGGAAGCCTCGAATCTAATTCTAGATATTTTTTATGTGTACTGCAAACCACAATAGGACATCAGGAATCCAGGCCCAGGAACAAATGCAAGGCCATAACAATAGCCAAATTACCCACTTTACTGGAAAGCTCACTTGAAACCAGACTCATAAAGCAAGTAGATTGTTGGAAGGGACTCACAACCCTTTTATGCATCACCAGGAAAACAGCTGTCTAAATCCCTTAAGAAAGAAAAGGTCTCATGAATTAACTTCTCTTAGGCAAGCGCTGTTACTGGTATTTCAACTTCATAAGCAATTCAACTGCAAAACGTAAACTAAAATAATGATAATAATGGCATTGCGCTAACCACAGACTCTAGTACTATCGATGTCTTTCTTTCATGCAGTACTTTAACAGTGCTTTCTTCTACAGAAAATCTTGACCTTCCCATTTCTGTTTTTACGTCACACCTACTCTGATAAGAAATCACTCAATAACTCTGAGAAATGTCCAGTGGGCTTATTTTGAAGGATATAATTGCAGCTACTGAGAAAGAGACTCAGAATAATTGAGACTAACTTAGGATAAAATTGTTTTCAGGAGATTGATAATTATACCTTGAGCTTTAAAATAATCAGACTCATGCCAGTAACCTCACCCTGACCAAGGGCAGGTGCACTGGGACACACCTGCCACAGTGCTCTGCTGTGTCTTGGAGTGTAGCCAGTCACATTTTCCCCACCCACATTGACATACAATTATATTCATTTAAGACAGTTGGTGTATTTGCACAAAACAGCAAGTGTCTCTTGAGAAAATAAACTCGCATGCTACTGTAGAAAATGCTGCCTTCTCCAGGAAGTGTCCTCTTGGCTGCATTCGTCTCTAAAGTCCTTATCCTTCCCTGTTCTCTTAGGATGCAACCCCAGATACTAGACTGCTAGTGATCATCCATGCCCAGATACCCCTCTCTTCCCCAGGCACAGAGCTAGAAGAGCTAGAAGAGCGTTCAGCCTCTTATGTCCAGGTGTACCCGTGACTGAGACCCTGCCAACAGACACTGGCCAAAGGTGATGGTTGCTTTGTCCAGTCCTGAGCCATAAGAAGCTTCCACTGGGGAATCCAGTTCTCCTTCCCAGCTGAGTGGAGAGGACCGAGGACACCAAGGAAGTGGCAGTGCCAAGAGATAGAAGAAGTCGGGCCCTCGAATGTCTGCAGGGCAGAGTTTCCTTCACTACCTCACCATTCCACCTAGACCTATGGCATGAGCAAGAGGTAACTCTCCATTGTGTTTACACATTGAGCTTGGGAGATTTATGCATCATAGTCACCACAATTTTTCACTTTATTGAATATAGTTTATTGAATATAGTCATTTCTCATGATTTCCTTTTCCTTCCTTTTATTCATTTATTCTGCAAAGAACTATTATTGTGTATGTACCCGATATATGTGATCAGAACGCAGTACTCTTTAACTGTCTTCAAAGTCACATAAATACACAACCAGCCACATTGCAATTTGAAAAGCACAATAACAGAATACATAGTTTTAGGAGGAGTGTCGTCCAAGAAAATCTGTTCTGTTTTGTAAATTAAGTGTTCTGAGAACACAGCCATGCAAAGCCATTGTCCTCCTACTGATGCGAGCCTCCGCACTGGCCTGTAGACTCGGGATCCATTTCTTTACAGAAAATGTTGGTTGGCTGGGGCTCTGAATGACTTTTACAAGGATTCTCAAAATAAATGCCACATGAGGTGAGTTTGGTGGGGTTCATCTGGGTAAAAAATGAAAGAAGAAGCAGACTGAAAGGACGCATTCCAAGTAGGGAAAAAAATAGACAGCGAGTAAAGACTGTGTGATCAGCTTATTCAGACGGCACTGAGAAAAAAGAGGAAGCCAGGACCCACTCCCTCTGGTCACAGTGGCTGGGAAGAAGCAACCGGAAGGACCACCCAGTTGGGAGCCACTTTGAAACCAACAAGTCTGTTGACCTTGGATCCTTAGTTTTGTTTGGGTGCCAAATTTTAATGAGTTTATATCCACACTAAATAGATTCAAATTCATCTGTAGATAAATGAGGGAGCAACCTCATCCATCACAGCCCAGCATAGACTAATAAGATTTCCTGGAAAATGCTGCGCAAGTAACCATGACCCTGGGATGGACTTCACCCATCAATTCTGTAAAACTCCCTCTGACAAATTAAAAAAGTGATTATCTTACAAAAAAAGGAGAAAAGATAAAGGCTTCAACAACAAAGGGAAAGGAGAATACATACGCTTCCATGTTCTTGTGTCGTTGTGCTTGAGCTGCCATAACCAAATACTACAGACAAGGTAACTTGAACAACAGACATTTTTTTTTGTTTTCAGATTTGGCGGTAGAAGCGTGAGTGCAGAGCGCAGCACGGCGATGCCTGGAGATCGCTACCCTCACAGTGTGTGGATGGCTCCATTCTCACGGCGGTCTCACATGACTTTGGGGTGGGGAAGGAACACCAGCTTCTCTCTATCTTCCTACAAGGACATTGGTCCCATTGTGGGGCCTCATCCTCACTGAAATCTTGTAACTTCTTCAAAGGCCCACCAACACACACCACTGCACTGGAACTGGGGTCTCACATGCGGATTTTGAGAGCAGACAATGTAGTCCAAAGCGTTCTTCAAACACAGCGAAACTTGCAACAAGCGTAATCATTTACTCATTGAATATATTTTTTGATTGTCCATATTAGGTGGTGGGAATGCTTATAAATCTGGAAATACAGCAGAGAACACAAGAGTCAGTGCTTCTCTTGGAAGAGATAAGGACATGAGCATTATAACTGCAATTTTTAACAAGTGACATAAAGAAAAAAACTCGGTGGCATTAGCACAGAAACTTGGGAAGACCCCAGGAGTAGGCAGCATAGGAACGCACAGTCGTCCATAACAAAGTCCCAACAAAGACATTGGGATAGAACACTGTAGGCAGAGGAAAGAACACAGGGAATATTTTCAAAACAGAAGGGTTTTTCACACCCACAAAATAAAATAAAGCCCGTATATCTGCAGTACTGAGAGGATGAGGGAAGGTGGAGCATGAAGAGGTTAGAGAGGTGATGAGGGACAAGTCCTTTCGCTGAGGGACTCTGAGCATGAACGTGGCACTCAGCCTCTCTAGTGAGAAGAAAGAAGTGTTCCAGAAATTACTCAGTTCACTGCGCTTACTTTGAAGTGATTTAGTTAACTGCGTATAGTTTGGAGAACAGCACTGCTCAGTACAGACATCAGGACAGCTCTTCTAGAGGACGTAGCAGTTATACAGTTGTCAAGACTTTAGAATGTGATGTTATGGTTTATGTCTAGTTGTCCCCCAAAGCCTCATGCAGTCATGGGGCGGGGATTTCTATAGATTGAGACTTGACTCATGAGTCACTGGGATTATGTGATTTAGTACTGATTTAGAGTTTGAGACTTGGCCATGATCCCTGGGATTATGTATTTTAAGTACTTCTGGGATTATGGGTATAGCCTAAGGCAGAGAGCCTGGTATAATTTAAAAAGGTAGTCAGAGAGACAGACTCATGCTGTTGCTTTCTGCTCCTGTTTGGTTGGTTGCCTCTGTCACAATTGTTGCTGTTTCTGCCACCATGAACTGGATGTTCTCTTCCCTGTTCCACTCAGCCTTGGCCCAGCCGAATATGGACTGAGACCTCCAGGAACTGTGAGCGAATAAACCTTTTTTTCTTCCATTTTGAGTGTTGGGTATTTGTCCCAGCAACAAGTAAAAAGTAACTAAGACAGTGATGTTAACACAGCAATTTTTGTTTTAAGAAATGATTCTAAGGACATAATAAGTACTTTTCTTCATTCAGCAATGTTCTGTTTGCAATAGTGTTGCTGGAGCTTGGGTCTACATGTGCCACCAAAACCTCAAGAGTTCATAGGGGGCTTTTTTGAGCTGGCTGCACTTACAGTGCATGGTGCTAGGATTCAGGGCGTGTGACTGCTAAATCAGTCCACCAATTGGTTTGGCACCAACCTGATCCTGGTAGTCTGCATGAGATGAAAAAGACCAGAAAAAGCCTCACCTTGCTCTCTCTCTTCTTGCTTTTTGCTGTTGCTGTTTTCTGCTGCCATGAGTGGTTGCCCCTCTTCTATGTGCCACCCTGCCTTGGAGCCAGCTTACTGGGGACTAAATCCCACACAAACCGTGAGTCAAAGAAATCATTCCTCCTTTAACCTTGAGTGCCAGATATATCTGTCTCAGCCATGGGAAAAGGAACTAGGATAATTATCCTCTGTAGATATTGTAAACTTTAAAAACCTAAAGATGTAGACTACTAAAGGGTGGACTTTGACCGCCACATTAAAGCTTTGCAATCTACTGAAAACACTCCCCTAGACACTAAGAAAATATTAAAGCTTTCACACACTACATAGTCGGTGTTCATACCCCCAAATCCTTCAGCTGAAATCCTTACCTCCAATGGGACATAGTAAGGTAGGCAATTCAGTTGTAAGGGGACAGCAGTCATGAATGGTGTCAGCATTATGGCAAGACTCTCACCCCTTCCATTACACAAGGACATGAGAGAAGACACCATCTTTGAATCAGGAAGGTAGTCACTGGACAGTGAAGCTGATGGCTCACTAATTTCTAAGCTCCAGAATTGTGAAAAATGAACTTCTCTCTTGCTCACCCACCATTCAGTCTATCTGACTGTGATCCAGCAGCTAGACTTGACTAACGCAACAGCATTTCATAATGCGATGAACTGAGAGTTGGCAGCCGGCTATCAATGTACTACAATAGAACTTGGCTTAAGATGTCCAAAGGCACGAAAGTTCTCTACACATATGGTAGCAGTAAGAAAATTTTGGACAGACTGTTTTTAAGATATTTTTTTGTAAAATTAGCATCCAGTGGTAGACACAAAGAAACCTTGATGAATTGAATTTTAGACACAAGAAATCTGTCCTGTTTTACATGAGGAGAGCAAAAGCTCCCACTGGTGAACCATAACAGGTCTAGTGGCCCTTGTCTCACCCTCACTATGACTCCTGGCAGCAAAGTCTGCGTCTAATAAAGCTCTGCAGGGAAAGCAAGTTGCTCAGCCTCACAAGGATCCTTTCTCACCCAGGCCCCAAATTCCACTGAAAATCAGACACCAGAAAGGAGGATGGAAACAAAGACTGCAATGACATAGTCTGTTGCATTCCTGTGAGGCTTTAATTCCAGGGACAGATAAGATTTGGTTTCTGAGAAAAAAATTCTACTTAACTGCCTCCAAATTAAACATCTGTGAAGCAGTTTGGGAAGGTGTCTAAATACACATTCTTTGAACCTAATTAAAGGTATAAAAAAAAATCCTTCTCAACTTTTAGGGGCTTGTGGGTTAGCTCAGTTGTTTAAGTGCCTGCAAGGGCAAACCCAGTCAGGTTCAGGGACTGCAGTTGGATCCCCAGCTCCACATGCCTTACCAGACCCACCCTCAAGGCAGCCTGAGCCACCCATCTGCCCCATCAAAAAATTCTGCTCTAAAGATATGATTTTGTACCATCTCAACCCCTCAAAGAGAGAAAATAAATATCCAAAGGAATCAAATTAAATAATGTAATACAATTAAAATGTCAGATAAGACACTAAGAGAAAATATTATAAGAGTGAATGGTCAAGCAACTTTCAAATTTAATTAGAAATATCCACCTCAGATTGAAGAAATTCAATCAATATCAAGCATAATGAACATATGCAAACCAATACTGAGGCACATCACAGTCAAATTTCTAAAAACCCAGTATCAAGAGAAAATTTAATACTCACCAAGTGAAGAAGTCACACTGCATTCAGGGGAACAACATTGAGGCTCTTCCATCCCCCCTTTAGCTCTTGTTGTCTTCAGCTACCATGAAGTGTTGCTGCTGTACCACGCCACCCTGCCCTGGAGCCAGGTGATTATGGACTGGAACCTCCACAAACTGTAGCTAAATAAACCCTCCCTCCCTCCCTTAATTTGAGTCATTGGGTGTTTTCTCTCAATAACAAGAAAAACCCAACTAAGACAATGTTCTTTTTCTGTGTAACATCAGATTCAATTCAAAACAATGGCAACATGTTGAATTAACTCTCATGAGGACCTTTGTTTGACCCCAGCACCACAAATAATAAATTATTAATTAAGAAAAAAGAAATACTTATAATTAACAAGTATAATGAGCATTCAATTATGACCTGTCCGATCACTTTTTACCAAATTCCAGGGTAGATCAAAAGTTGCAATTGGAAAAACACTTCTCTGTAGTGTCATATTTTCTTTCTTTCTTTCTTTCTCTCTTTCTCTCTTTCTTTCTTTCTTTTTTCTTTCTCTCTTGCTTGCTTGCTTGCTTTCCTCTGTTCTTTCTCCCTTTCTGTCTTAATTATTTTTCTCCTGTTGCTGAGATAAAACACCTGATGCTCCAGTGAAAGAGGACAAGGTTTATTTAGCTCACAGTTTGTGGAGGTTTCAATCCGTACTCAGAGGGCAGCAATTCATGGTGGTGGAAGACAGCAAAAGCAGTAAGAACAAAAAGAGAGGAAGAGAGTGAGAGCAGGCTCTTCCCTCCCTTCCCTGGAAGCAAGCTGCCCACCATGTGGTGGGTGTAACACTGCCACCCAGAGTCCCAGCTTTGGACCATGAATATCACAAACTCTAGAAGCCCATTCCCATAACAGCATGAGGCTTTGAGGAGATATCTAGACACAAACCATAACTCTTCCTTTCTATTTTCTATTTTTCTTTGTCTTTTTTAAGATTTATTTTTGTAGGGCAAAACTAAGTGCCTGCCTAGGCAAGTGCAGGGACCAGGATTTGACCCTCTATGCCACGTGCCATGCCAGACCCACCCTCAAGTGCGCCAAGCTGACCACCGAGACCAGACATAGTGGTGCACACCTGTAATCCTACCACTGAGCAGGCTGCAAACAAAAGGATCACTGTGAGTCTGAGCCGTGTAGTGAGAGCCTGAGCCAAGTATATCCACCCATACATACATATATGCATACATACATACATACAGTTTGTCTTTGTTACTTAATTGATTTGCACTGAAATATTTCACAGAGATGTTATCCTCACTTTATAAACCAGAAAACAGATTTAGAAAAATTAATTATATTTTTATATCATAAGGCTAGTAAGTAGAAAGGGGAAAATTTTTTTCTGGATGCAAATGAAAAAAATAACTGCTCCCTAAAGAATTAAAAACATCATACCACCGCAATATGTGCACACCCATGCTTATAGCAGCAAAGTTTTTAATACCTAAATGTTGGAAATGGCCAAAATTCCCATAAATTGATGAATGGATAAAATAGATACATTTACCAAAAATACAATGGAGTACCACTCTGTCATAAAGAAGGATAACCTTGACACATTTATCCTTAAATAGATGTACCTTGAGACCACACTCTTGAGTGAGATGAATCAGACACACACCAAATGTATAAACAAGGACCAAAATATGTACTAGATATTGTGAAACAGGAAGAGAATATTCAAATGGGGAAGGAAACTTGGGAGACAGGAGGGAGAGACCAAGAGAAGGAAAAGAAAACATGAGAAAAGAAAAACAAAGGCCTTATAAATAAGGAGATGAAGAGCGATTGGAGAGAGAGTAAAGGAATAGAAAATTTTAAAAAATCAAATTATATCTTTAACAGGTACAAATTCCCTATGATGAATGTGGTCATTGGGTATATCTAAAATGTACCAATAAACTTAGAAAGAAGGACAACTTGTAATTTCACAAATTTAGGACCCAGATATCGTGGATAGATGCATGTATCTACAAATATCAGTCTTGGGCTAGAAGACTGATTTTAGGCCGTGTATGGTGACATAGGCCTGTCATCCCACCACTCCAGGTGTCTGAGACAGAAGATTCTGAGTTCAAGCCCATCATGGGAAACTTTGTGATGTAACGAGATCCTATCTTAAATTAAAATTGTTTAAATGTCTGAAGATACAGCTTAATATGAAACCACTGGGTTCCATCCCCAGTAAAACATGCTCACAGCAATGAAGTTTCATCTTTAAACTGAAATACACTAAAGAATCACCGTGCTGCGCTGCTCCTCTGTAATTTCCTGCTCTTTTTTTTTTCCCCCATGCCCTAAGATGTATTTTCAGAGCCTGAGTAGACACTTATAAAAACTCCAGTCCCTTGGTCATGATAGAATTCTGACCTTCAAAGATTCATATCCTATACTTTATTTTGTGCATGTTACTGGTGGGTGGGTGGCAACTGAAATCTACAAAATATATAAATGAGAAACTTACTGAGACTGTTTTTCAGTTTTAAGAATCCACAAACCTATAATTTTAATCAAGAGCCCAGTCACCTGCTGTGCTGTAACTAAACCACAAGATAGGCAGCTGTCTACATTTCTCAGAAACATGCATAGATAGGGTCCTCTTGTTTCTCTGTTAGTCTCTCCTGAAGTTGGATAAGACTGAGGGTTAATTAGAGCCTTTTGGACAATTTAACGATATCCCTTTTATTTTATTGTCCATCATGCAGAGAGAATAATTTAGCTTTCCTCAGGATAATCATTTTTCAGACACTTGTATATTTTAAGAAAACTTTATTCACAACGGAGCTTTTCCCCCTCTAGACTAAATAAATATAATCCCCCTAATCTTCTCCTATTGGACTGATTTTCTCCATAATCATTTTCGGGAGCCCCTCTCTAGTTTCAGTGCATGCATTTCTGAGGGTGGAGTTGCTCTCATAAGAGCCTGGACGGTGCCAAGGGTACCAGGTAATCTGAGACTCCTGTCGTTTGTCCCTTTTTGGCAGCACATGGTTGGCCTTTCTAATGGTATCACTGACAGTGATCTGGATGGTCATCAGCTAAAGTCAAAGCTCACTCTCCAAGTGCCAGATGCCAACTGCAGCAACATGACCATGCTCTCATTTACAGTATCTCTGCATGTGCTCCTTCAGCAGCACACATACTAAAAATTGGAACAATACAGTATCTCCTCATATGCTCTTAAGGCACTTGGATTTCTTTCTTATGTCTTCAATTTTCATTTTTTTCTAAGCTTTTCTTTATTCATTTTAATGAGAAAAAAAGATAAAATAGAAATGAAACCGTTTCAAAACAAGTTAGTAGAATGGTTACAATAATTAGTACCATGCATATTGTCTTCATAGTAGTTATTCAGAGGAAAAGATGCAAACCTGATATCTTGTCTAAACAATATTAGTGCAAACTTTTAGTTTTAACAAACTAAGAAAAAGTAGCTATATATCTATCCTACCTCTCTTGTGTATACAAATATATATTTTTTTTCTTTTTAAAGTTTCTAACACTAAGAGAAAATATCATACCAGATCTTATAAGTAGAATGTAAGTCAGAGATACAATATGAATCATAAAAAAGTATACTTAAACAATATTCAGAAAATTAATTATATGTTAATTAAATTAAATCATGAGTCCAACTTAGAGGCCACAATGTTGTGTATCATATCTATGAATCTGTAATTAATTCAGAATACTCACATAGTATTTCAATAGGTGAATATATACAAAGATATCAACTAAGAAAAAGTTTCCATGATAGTAAAGAATTACTAAGAATAACATATGACATAAATACTGGGATGGTAAATACACGACCAGAATGTCTAACAGTTAGGGGATAGGATATCACACAAAGTTCTAGTATGTCATGAACACAGTGTCCGTGACTCTTACTGGTAGCCAGGTGTCACTTATGAGACTGAGTTACTGCTATTTCCTTGATATCTGCCCTGTAGAACCAGACAGAATCATGACCCATGGGGTGCAGGAGAAGTACATTTGTAAAATATGCTGATGGACATAGTCTGCTGCTGTATACAAAGGAATAGTTGAAAGATTGCTTTCACATATGTCTTTTTCTCCTGTGTTTAATTATTTGCCCTATTAGGTGGGCTCTTCCCATTCTCCTTCATGCAGTTGTGGTCATTTTGATCCCTCTCCAGAATATCTTTTAGTAAACTATACAGGGTTGGCTTTATCATCATGAAATTCTTTAGTTGTTCTTTGTCCTTGAAGTATTTAACTTCTCCACTGAACTTAAAATAGAGTCTTGCAGGGTATATCAATCTGGGTTGAAATTTGTTTTCTTGCAACAGGTGAAGAACTTTGTTCCATGCTCTCTTTGATTACATAGTTTGTGAAGAGAAATCTGCTGTTATTCTAATAGGTTTTCCTTTAAATGTGATGTTTCTTTTCTCTAGCAGCTTTTACTATACTGTTCCTGTGCTGAATTTCTGGGATCTTGGTTATTATATGTCTGGATATGGTTTTAATTGGGTTGATGATATTTGGAGTTCTATGCCTTGGTTACCTGAATGTCAAGTTGTTTCCCCATATTTGGGAAGTTTTCTGCCATTCTTCTGCTCATATTATTTTTATATCATTTGTACAGACTCCTTCTTTCTCATTGATGCCTATTAGTCTTACATTGTTCATCTTTGCAACATCTTGGCAGATGTTGAATTATTTTTTCTTGCATCCTAGTTGCCTTTAAGAGATCTTTTCTTAGCTCTTCACTAGCTGAAATGGTGTCTTCAAGGTCTGAAAGTCTATTTTCACTTTCATCAAAATGGTTTTGCCAGCATGTGATTGAGGTTTTAAGTTCCTGTGTAGCACTTTGAATCTCCTTCATACTTTCTATTACTTTCCCATATTGCACATTCAAGGATTCCATCATTTTTCTATTCTCCTCTATTTTTATCAGTGTCTTTAGAAGCACTTAATACTTCTTTAATTATACGTATTATTTCTTTTTTTACTTAAAAATTATTTCTGATCCTATTTTCCTTATACCTTTGTGCAGTTGTTTCTGTACTTCAGATGCTATTATTTCAGGTGTGTGATTTCCAATTTCTTCTATGCTATTGTCTCCAGTATTTATTCTAGGTGGGCTCAGGGCCTGAGAGCTCATTTTGTCTCTTTTCTTTGTCATTTTATGTAGCCCTGCCTTCTTATCTTTGGTGTAGAGTTTTGGTAGAATTCTTACCTTAGTACTAGGTCCGGATCTACCAAGTTCCAACTCGTCCCATGGGTGTAGTTTGGGTCTGGCTGATGAGCTCCACTTCTTCCTGCTGCAGTCCTTGGAGGTGAACCTGCTGTGCCACTCTGGCAAGATGTTCTTCTCCTGGATCAGCCGAGTGGGTCTTGTCTCTAGTCTCTCTACAGTGAGTTCTGCAGCAATTATCCACACTGTGTGCACCAGACCTTGTTGCTGGGTCAAATGAGTTTCCTGCTGGCTTAGGGTGGTCTCATTCATGTGCCTGGCCTGGTTTCTTGGTTGAATGAGTTTCCAGTTGGCCCATGCCAGTCTGACTCACACACCAGGCCTGGTTGCTTGTTCAAGTCTGTCTTCAATTTTCTTCCTCATCATTTTTGAGTTTTTATATTAATGTATCTCTCTTGTGACTCTGACAGTTTAATTGATTTTAAGAGTTTCCTTTACATTAACTATTTCACCTTTTAGGTGTTTATGTGATTTTTTTTTTTCTAAGATTGCTAGCAACCAAACACATTGCCAGAGATGTAGTTTTTTTTGTTTTGTTTTTTGGGGGGTTTTTTTGTGATGCAACAAGGGATTAAACTCAGGCCCTTGTGCTTGAGAACCAAGTGTTTATTCAGCCGAGCTATCTCCCCAGCCCCACTTCTATTGCTTTTATCAAAGGGCTCTTCAGTCTCAAGATTAACTAATAATTTCCTAATATATTTTAACTGCTTCAGGATTTTCCATTTTTCAATTGACTTCTTCAGTATAAGGCATTAATTTTGGTAGATATTCCTACAAAAAATATGGCAAAAATCTCACATACGTGCATGTAAGAGAAAAAATATACCCACTTCTAGTTCATACCTTTCCCATTGGTTTATGCTGCTTTCTTTACCATATTCTATAATACAAAATTTATGTGTGATTGTATATGCTTATGGGTTATTACATATCAAAACATCAATGTATATCACACAGATCAAAAGTTTTTGAGAGCAAATATAGCCTGTAGGTACAGTAGCTACTGTGAAAGGGAAAGAATTTGTTCAGTGGAAAGGAAAAACTGGGGTGAGGAAAAGAACAAAAAAAGGGGGAAAGGTGTATTTATGTATATATGTAGAATCACTTGGATATTTGTATTGTGGATTTCTGCTGGTCTTTCAAAAGGAGCAGTCAATGCTTACAATTTTTTCCTTTTTATTCTTTTTAATTTTTAAAACTTTTTGTTGTTTTGTTTTCAACTATTTTTGCACATTTATGTCTGGCAACCTAAACAACTACTTTAAAGATAACTTTAAACTTTAATACCACTGTCGAATTCCTATTACTTTGTTTAGTGAAATTTTGCATTGTTCCTAGTCCTGTTTTTTTTTTAAATCACTATTTTGCATTCTTTAGAAGTAAAAATAAATAAATAAATAAATAAATAAATAAATAGTTCTTGAGAAATGAACCTTCCAGTCAAAACATGGGTAAGGATAACCGATAAAAGAAGGAAATTTCCTCCAAACCATATGAAAAGACTTGCTGTGATTTGTGTCTTGATGTATCCCCAAGGCTTCTTTCAGGCTCTGGGCTTTGGAGGTAGCTGAATCTAGAGTGTGTGATGCTGGATTAAGGCCGTGTGATTACTAAATCAGTCCACTCTGATTAGCGCGGCCCTGGTGCCAGAATTTTAGATAAGATTGAAGGGCAGGAAGACATTGCTCAGCTCCCTTAGCACTTTTGCTATCTTACAGGTGCCATTAATGGTTCTCCTCCTCGATGGCCTTCTGCCAAGCCATGCTGCCCTGAAGCCTGCAGGTTATGGATTGAACCCCTACAAACTGTGAGCTGAAATAAACCTTTCCTCTTTAACTGTAAATGTTGGGTATTTTGTCTCAGTGATGAGAACAGTAACTAGGACAAGATTTCAACTTTATGTATGTGGATGTAGAAAATAAAATGATATGCAAATGTTTCTATTAAACCACCAAAGATTTTCCAAAATTACAGCAACATTAGGGTCATAGGATCATTGTTAGTTCTACAATGCTCAATTGCTAAGATGCTCGATTACAAACACTGCCAAATGTGTTCCTTTTCTTCATAGTTTCTTCTGGTAATTTTAATGCATTTAGGAAGTGTAAGAGCCTAGTACAATGATATATTTCATGCATATAATCATTATCTATGATCAACTTGCTTCCAGGTGAGATTAGAATCTGGGTCAGTGGACACAGTAAAGAATGCTGCCCTGTGCATGGTGGGTGGGCCCCTTTTAATCCATCAAGAGCATGAATAAAACAAAAGGTGAAGGAAACATTGCACCTTTATGCTTTCTGCCTGCCTGCCTGGGTGGAACACTGATCTGCCTTTGGGACAGAACTTGCACCATTGGCCCTTCTGGTCCTGAGATCTTCAGACCTGGGTTGTAATTATACTATGGGTGTTCATGGGTTTCCTAATTGCAGACTGTGGGACTTTCCAGCCTTCATAACTGCATGAAGCAATTCATAATAAATCTTTCCTAAATGTATGTGATATATATATATATATATATATATATATGCACACACATATCTATATCTATGTCTATATCTATGTTCTACTCCTCTGAAGTACCCAATATAGTTATACTACACCCATATGCCCTCACAGTAAACATCGTATGCATTTGGGCTGACCCTTTCTGTCTTTCTGTTTCTGCATTTCTGCTTGTGCTTGTGCACATAGACGTAACACTTCCTATTGCACCCCTTGAAAGTTAGTTGAAAATTTCGCTATGCTTCACGCTCAAATATTTAAATCTGAAGCTCTAAGTGCTTTAAAAATACAAAATATCTTTCTAGACTATTTAGGAAATATGCATCAGAACATTCAAGATGTAAAATTGTCATGTTACTATATTTTCACTTCTAAAAATTTGTTTAAAGTATGTTAGTCTTTTTCTTCCATTTTAAATCTGCATTTGTATGGAATCCAATATAATTCTAATTTATGATTCAATAGGCAAGTACTCAATAATTGCAAAGGAGACATGTAAAATTAATTTTACCTTTTGACAATAAGGAAATGCATGAATTTAATGACTTTTTTCAATTTTTTCCTTTATTTATTGCCCTTATATATGGAGCACTTCAACAAAATAACTAAGCTATGCATGGGATCTCAATGAATTTGTCATCATGAAATGTTTTCTTTAGGTACCTGGAATTTAGCTTTTTCACAGAAAGGCATTGAAAGATTTTCGATACTTACCTAATTTGATTTGAATTTCAGAATAATTCCTATTTGTGTATTTATTTATTTATTTATTTATTTGGTATCAGGTCTTGCTGCATAGCTTGGTCTTGCAGTGAGCCTCTAGTCTCAGCCTCTCCAGTGCTGAGCTTACATGTATGCCCCACCACACCTAGGGTTCTGGGGCCAGCATGGCATGGGGTACGAGGGAGAGAACCTGGGTCCTTGAGCTTGCCAGGCAGGGCAGGCACTTAGACTACTAAGCTATGACCCCAGCCCCAGAATGATAATTCTAAAGATAACTTAGGAGACAGACTGAGTGGGAAAAATGCACAAACAAAGCAGCTGGGAGATTAATACAGTAATTTAGGTGGCTGGATTGGGGACAGAGGTTAGGGACAATTTCAAGAGAAACTAATAAGAAATAAAATTTTGTTCAAGCACCAGAGTGTCCTCCAAGTTTCCAGATTCAGGCTGCTGGGTTAGTACTCATGGCATGCATTGCCTGAAGATGGTGAGAACACCATTCTATGTATATGTCACATATTTACATCTAAAAAATTATACGAATGAGATTGATGAATAACAGAAGGCACGGAAGATGAACAGATGATGTCAAATAATGAATAGAAGAGGAGTGTACAAAAAGCAGCAGTGACAGAAAAGCCAAAGGAAACGCTGGCCAGACAGCTCCACGGACCAGAGTGCCTGCTTAGGCAGCGCGCAGTGGCCACGATTCAGTCCCCGGTGTGTGTGCCCGCCCTGCCCCCAGGGTGGGCTGAGATAGCAATTGAGACTGGGTGTGGTGGCACGAGCCTGTAATCCTGGCACTTGGGAGGCTGAGAACAAGAGTGTCACTACGAGTCTGATGTATGCAGTGAGACCCTGTAGACCCTGTAGACCCTGCCCTAAATACAGAAAGAGAAGGAGGAAGAAAGGAAGGAAGGAAGGAAGGAAGGAAAAAAGGAAGAGAAGAAAGAAAGAAAGAAAGAAAGAAAGAAAGAAAGAAAGAAAGAAAAGAAGAAAGAAAGAAAGAAAGAAAGAAAGAAAGAAAGAAAGAAAGAAAGAAAGAAAGAAAGAAAGAAAGAAAGAAAAGAAAAGAAAAAGACAAGCCAAAGGAGAGCTTAGAGTCATGACAGTGCTTCACAGTTTAGAGCACTCAAGAAGATTAAAATAGAATTTATTTTTATTCTAGCAATAAGGAAATCACTAGTGACTTTTGTTTAGGACAAAGCTTCTCAGCAGCGGTACTACTGACGTTTGTGACCAACAAGTACTTTGGCAGAGGGGCTGCGCCGTGCATCACAGTATAACAATCAAAATTTCTAATCTCTATCAACCGGAGGCAGTACCAGCCTCCATGTCCCTCTCTCTCCTACAGTGGTGACCATGTAAAATGTCTCCAGGCTTTGACAAAAGGAACTAAAACACACCTTATCCTGGAAAACCACCGGCCCACAGTACTTTCAGTATAAAGATTAGGAGTAGGCAAAAAAAGGTGCAGAGTTATGAATGAGCAGGTAGAAGGAAGACGAGTCCGTAGCTCAGCTGGAAAAATCAAGAGAGGCAGAGAGTAGAAGAGAGTATTTTTTGTTCTGTTTTTGTACTGAGATGAAACTAAGAGTCCTGTGGGTGTTAAACAGTCATTCTACCACTGAGCTACACCCAGGCGGGAAGCACGTGACTAATAGAGGATTGGGGGCTGTTTTTGAGGTGAGAGAGGCTTCAACATGCTGAAATGATGGCAACAAGCTCTACCAGGACACTCAATACAGAATCTGATTTGAAAGCAACTGAAAAGGCAAGGGCCCTGGGGAGAAACGGGGTGTGGAGAATCAAGGACTACTTCTGAGGGGAAGGTTGTGTGGTGGAGAAGATGGAGCGAGCGGCAGGGGCTCAAGGTTTTAAAGGAACTTCCATGTTGGCCTTTTACAGCTTCTGTGAAATAAGGAGCAGTGTGTGGAGAGTGAGAAGAAAGAGCGGGCCCTTCTGACAGCGAGCGCGGCTAGACGCCAGTCACCCGGATCCACGGGATGCTTTTCAGGCGCACTGAGAACGCAGCTGAGGTCAGAGGCTATGAATTCTCCCTGATAAATGCTTGTTATCCATTGTGCCTGGTTGTCCAACAGTTGCACAGCCCTGGAATAGAAATGTAGAAAACAAATAATAGAATTGAGCGGGGTATTGGCTTCTGCCAGGTGACTGTGATCAGCACAGCAGGGAATTTAAGGATTGTCACAGGATTGTTGGTGCCAAACACTCACCTTAAGGGATAAAGCTGCACACTGACCTCACACCATGTACAAAATACCACACAAAGTGTTTATATATAGAAAATATCTAATATATTTTAAATGTGTAATATAGATGTAAAATATCATGTAACTAAGTATGATGCAGACATAATGTAACAAATACACTTAAACATATATTTTATAAAATACCTTTCACAAATACTGTATATTTTCATGTGTTGTAGACATGTATGCATTTCTCACAGTTTGAAGATGTAATAGCAAAAATAAAACAAAAGAAATAGGAAAGTTAGGAAACAAGTTGCATAACCTACAGAAGGAATGTCTGCCTAAAAGCAAAACAGAACACCAGAAATCATAGCAAAGAGCTATATTGATACACATTCTTTGAAAAATTTATAACTAATGAATGACACCAATAAATGAAGTTAAGAGAGAAACCACACAATGTAGTGCACATGCTAAAAAGTTCCCACAGATCAATAAACAAAGAGATAGCATTCCAATAGAAGAATAAGCAAATATATAAACAACATAACCAGAAAGAGAAATTCAGAGAACAATACACTCATGAAAATATGCATGAGCTAACAAGTAGTTGGCAAAATGCTAATTAAAATGAAGAAGAGATTCTATTTTTCATTTGTTACACTGACAAAAATGAAAGAAAATGTTCTGTTGTGATAAACATAAGGATACAGGTATTCCTATAACATGTAGTCCTTCATCCCATTTGATATAAATATGATAGTGAGGCCACATGGTAGCTCTATAATTTTCGAGGAACCTCCATACTGATTGTCACAGATGCTGTCTAGCCAACCCACTTTCTTAACTGTAAAGTATTCTTTTTTCCCCATCTCTTCAGCAGAACATATTACTTTTTATATCCTTGATGATAGCTGTTCTGTCTGAGGTGAGAGGGAATCTCAACCTAGTGTTGATGTGCATTTCTCTAACAGCTAAAGATGCTGACCATGTTTCTGGATGCTTGCTGGCCACTTGCACTTTTGAGAACACTCTGCTCATTGGCCCATTTATTGGTTGAGCTATTTGGTTTTCCAGCTGTTAACTTTTTTCAGTTCTTTGTATTTCCCATGTATTAATCCTCTGTCAAAGAGTAGCTGGAAGACTTTTCCTCTTCTGTAGGCTGTCTCTTACTCATTCTTGCTTCCTGTGCTGTTCAGACACTGTCAGTTTCATATAGTCCCACCTGCTGGCTCATCGTATGGTTTTCTGTGAGCCTCCAGAGTTCTACTCTGGAGATGTTTGGCTCTGCCTATGACCAAGAGTTTTCTCTCCGTTTTCTTGTAGTCATTCTAAAGTTTCAGGTCTTATACTTAGAGCTTTGATTCATTTTCAAGCAATTTCTCTACAGTGTGAGAGATGGGGATCTAGTTTCATCCTCTATATATGAGTATACAGTTTTTTCAGTGGCATTTGTTAAAAGTGTCTATCTTTTTTTTCAAATATATGTCTTTGGCCTCTTTGTCAAGAATCAGTAGCTAGAGTTGTGTGGATTTGCCCCAGCATCCTCTAGCTCTTCCACTAATTTGTGTGTCTATTTTGTACCATACCAGTTTGTTAGTATGACTTTTAAAATAGTGATGGAGCCAGTGTTGCTTCTTTTGCTCAGGACTGCTTTGGCTATTTTGCATTTCCACGTGAATTTTAGGATTGCATTTTCTAGCTCTGTGCGGAACGCCATTGGCATGGTGATGGTGATTGCATCGAGTCTGTATGTAACCTTCAGTAACTTGATCATTTTCACAACAGCAGTTCTGTCAATCCATGAACAGGAAGGCTTCCCATTTTCTACTGTGTTCTACAGTATCTTTCTTCAGTGTCCTGTGACTTTCTATGCAGAGGTCTTTCACCTACCAGGCTAGATTTAGGCACATTTTTGAAGCTATTGTACCTGAAATTATTTTCCTCATTTCTCTCTCAGCTACAACATGATTGAAGTATAGAAAAGCTATTGATTTGCTAAAGTACATTTTATATCCCGTTACTCTGTGGAATTTATTTATTAGAACTGAAGGTCTTTCAGTCTTCTAAGCATAGAATCATCTTGTATGAAAATAGGGATATTTGGGGCTGGGCAGATAGCTTAATGATCTAAATTCTTGCCTGCCAAGCACAAGAATCTGAGTTTTGTCCCCAGTACCACATGCAGTGCTGGCTCCGGAACCCTGGGCATGCCGTGCTGGCCACCTAAACTGGGCATGGTGGCACATGTCTGTAATCCCAGTACTGGGGAAGCTGAGGCAGAAGGATCAATATGAGTTCGAGCTGCATAGCAAGACCCTGTTCTAAGTGAATACATAAATAAATAAAAGACTTTTGTAAATTAAAAATATAGGGACAGTTGGATTCCTTCTTTACCATTCATTTCTTTCTTTTTCTTAAAACACATAATAAACTATAAAGCACACAAGGAAAACAAATATAATATCACATTTGGAAGTAAAAGCCTGAAAATGTATGTATAAATAAATGTACAGATACACTTGCCTTTATCAGGCACACTTATACAGAAAAATCTTTATTGTACCATTTCTAAATAATCACAGAGCTAGGTTGTTGGCATAAAAATAAAAAGATAATTGAAGTAGTTACAAGACATTTTTATTGCAAAAATATTACATGACTATACAATTTTTAGGTTCTCCCGTGGTTGACCTAGACAGATGGCCACATAAAACATATAAAAAAAAAATTTCAAAGTTATAGGACAATTCTTACTTATAGACACAGATATAGCTGCCTATATATATGTATATATATATATTATATATATACACATATATAGTTATCTATCTATATACATATATGAAGTACTTATGTCTATTTTTATGAACATGTGGAGCACTAAAAAATGTGGAGAAGCTGGGCATGGTGGCGCACGCCTGTAATTCCAGCACTCGGGAGGCTGAGGCAGGAGGATCAGTGTGAGTTCAAGACCAGCCTGGGCTACAAAAGTGAGCTCAAGGCCAGCCTGAACTGCACAGTGAGACCCTGTCTCAAAAAGCAAAAAAAAAAAAAAATGTGGAGAGGCTCATACATCAAGCTACTTATGTGTTTTCAGAGGAGTAAAAGTGGATTGAACAGGAAGTGTCATCCCTTTTGTCCTTGTAAACTTTCAGATGTTCTCAAAGTATGCCTCATATTAGTATTTTTAAATTTAAAACTATAAATAACTCAAGAGCTAAGAAATTAGCAGATATCAATGATAATTGATGTTTTATTTTTCCATATAAGTACATAATGTAGGAAACATTTTTAAAATCAAAGCACATAGCACATCTCACCACTTAACAAAAAATGACTTTTGAGACAGAGGTTCCAATTTGCACTTATATAGTTTCTGTCACCATAGAGTTCAGACATGCCCAGGCCTGCACTGGAAAAGGCTAATTTTCATGAGGGAGGGAGAGAGGGAAGGAGGGAAAGGGAGAGAGAGAGAGAGAGAGAGAGAGAGAGAGAGAGAGAGAGAGTAAAAGGCCTCTTTAGGAAAAATCTCTTCCGAAACCATTTAGGGTTGGACACATATGGTAGATCGATGTTGCAAAGAGTAAGGTGGCTTTCAGTACAAAGTATAAGAAGGCTGGACATCCTGGTATCTAGTGTTTTGCACTCAGGTTTCCTCTGTCTCTACCTGGGTTCTAGGACCACAGGGTGTCAATTCATTAAATTAATCAACTCCACACAGACTGTCTCTGAAGTGCTGGGAAGGCAAGAAACAAAGATGGACAATAAGGTGGGTGTGGCACGATGGAGTTGCAGGGTCTAACAGGGAATGCCTTGTGTCAACAGCAGCAGCGGGGTCACACACTTGTCAGTGGGGTCATCCTGCCAGCTCTGGTAGCTGTACAAAGTATCTACAGCTCCTCATGAAAGCAAGATGCAAAACAGCAGGAGGAAACCTTCAATACGGGGTATTGGAGGGGAGAGAGAAGCCAGAGTGTTCTGCCTTATTCATTTCCCATTACTGCAAATGTTTCTGTAGACCTTTCAGCAATCATTTAAGTAATTATACCAGTTCATAATTACACGTCACATCATTAAAACAGTACAGTATGCAGTTTACTAAGCTCTTTGTTCTTGTTGTTTTGTTTCTTACTGCTCTTTTAGTCCATTCAGACTGTCATAATAGAATTAATAGAAAGACATAGAGTAGCTCCTACACATTAGAAATGTATTTTTCACAGTTCTGGAGAAGGATAGTATAGAGCAAGATCAAGACTTCCACAGATTCGGTGTCTGGAATCTCTCTCTAGTTCACAGTAACGGCCCTCTTGTTTCCCTCCTTGGATAAAAGGTGAAGCTCTTTCTGGGCCTTCTGTCCCATCCATGAAGGTTGTAATCACTGTCTAATCACCTCCTGTACATGACATCATGTCCTAGTACCACACTCAGGAGTTACAATTTCAGTTTATGAAAGTGGAAGTTGGACCAAGACTTTAAGACCATAGATAGTATCTACTACTACGAGAATTCATAAAGACTGTTTTAACATCCGATTACTTTCTGAGAATAAATTTTCATATACTGGGTGGTTCTAAGGATCGTGAGCATTTGCATGGTCATGAGGATACATCGTCATATTATTTTGTCATAATACAAAGGAATTTAGTAGGCCATCAGCAACGTTTGAGTTACCAACTATGTATCACAAAGTGAGCTCATGGACATTGTTTTTTACGGTGAGCAATATGTACAGGATGCCCTCTTACAAGCCAGTCTTGTGAATGTAAGTGTGTAATCACCAAAACTGACACAATTCCCTGCCAGCATGAAGCTCACAGGCAGGGGACCAGGCTGGTCTGCTTCGCACACAGCCTTCTCTCCCGGTACTGCTCCAACTGCGTGCCCTTGGTCACCTAGAAACGTGACTCCTCGCCTCTGTTCCTTTGCTGGCTGGCATCCTGGCTTTGTGAATTGCTTATTTCCATCTTTTTTTGCATGTAGTAAATGAATACTTAATGTAAGGGCTCCTAGAAGCTTCAGAGATGTTGCCCTCTGAGCTTCCAAATGGCCTTCTTCATTACTGTCATTCAAAGAGCTCACAGCTAAGAAGAATCCAGCTGGCTCTGGGCCCCCTTTCCCTGTGTGGAAACTTTGCATTTCCCAGGGGCCCTCTGGGAGAACCTGTCTTTCTCTTCTTTACCAATGAAGGCAGGTCCTGTCACAGTGGTTGATTTTCTAGGACAGTGTCCTCTCTTAGTGCCTCTTTAGTCTCTACCTTCTGGAGAAGAGGCACCTTTTGGGTCACCTCGCCCTGCCAGGCCCCATGAACTCTCTAGGTTCTCCAGTCCCCAGTAACTTGGCAGAGCTGTGTGAGGGTCAGGCCAAGTCTTTCTCTCTCAGCGCATGCAGATCTCCAAGACTGTAGTCCTGCTTTGTCCTGTCCCTCTGTCCTCTGTTCTCACAGCCTAGACATGGGGAGGAAGAGGCCCACTGCAAACAGCTCTCCTGGAGTTTCCCAGAGACCAGTCATTTGTCACGTGGACTGTAATTCTTTCCCATCTGCTGACCTAAGTATTGCTGTTGTTGAATAGGTATTCAAATCTCATTATGGAGCCAAATCTGCCAATCATTTCCTTTCTTGTCTTCTCTCACTCAAGAGCAAAAAATAGGCATCATAATAAGCTTTATAATGGCAATTTGTGCATAGATTTGATGGGCAATGACATTTCCTGTCATGTTTTCTATGATGTAAAACTTCTTGACATCAAATTTTAGTATCATCATGGGGTATAAAGTTCAGTTCAAAAAGTCTAGCTGAGAATACCGAGCAATATCTACTCAATAATTATTGTTTTTTAAAGAGCATCTCCTGTTACAGTCATCCCTCAGTTTCCATGGAGAATTGGAACAAGGATCCCCTTTAGACACCAAAATCCAGATGCTCAAATCCCTTGGATAATGTGGCATAGTTTTTGCACATAACCTATGCAATCGGTTATGGAGCTGCCTAGTAGCCAACAAAGCCACAGATTTCTGGATCTATCAGCTGCAGTGAAACAAATCTTAGATACTCAGGATACTCAGCTATCTCTCTGTGAATCCCAAAGCTTTCCCCCTCACAGCAACACATACAGTTGACAGATTTGAGATATCCACACTCTGCCTAATAAGTGCAAACTTCAACAGAGAGTGATTCCCCCTGAGAGAGAGGAGGGGAGAGAGGGGTTAGGGTGGAGGAGGGTAGACAGGGAAATGTGGACAATGAATACTATTCTGGTACTTGGGTGATGGTTTCATAAGTGATCATATTATTGTACTTTTAGTGTACATATACATTAGTGTCTTCTTTAGTAAGCATCAAAGCTCACTTTAAAATATTAAACCAAAATAATCTTCTGGCACATTTCAAAGAACATGAACATTGGATTAACAGTTTCTTTTCCTTCTACCTTGTCTTATTCTACAGTGACCAAAAACTTAGCAAAATCAGCCCCTTCTGATAATCCTCTTGTGCTTTGTAGAAGGACTAGGAATTACTGGGCCTAGATTTTAGAATTAATTTGCTCAGGCAAGTACAGCAAAATATCTTCCTTTTAAGGCTAGCTTGCTTTTGTCCAAGTTCCCAGAGGCAAAGAAAGAAAAGCAGTTAAAAGCAGCCTGTCACACTGCTACCAACTCACAATGCTGCTCTAAAAGCCAGGGATCACGTTCTATTTCTCCTGCCATCCTGCACTTAGTAGGTAGACAATTGGTGTTTGTAAGTCTGCACATGAATGGCTAAGTTGGGCCTCATGATTTCCATGGAGATTCTTCAACGTCGCTCCTCTTGACATGTGACCACGCTTCTCAACCTATGAACAATTTCATAATGAACCACCCACTCACAAAAACAGTCTTGCATGAATATCCCCTGTGTTCCCCAAATCCTTTGTGACCTATGGACACAATTGCTAAATGAGTCATTGTGTGACCGCGGCTCCCACACAATGGGTATTTTTAATGCTCCAGCATTTCCTGAAGTCGAGCTCTCAGGAAATGGTTTTTGCAATAATGACCTCACCCTGCCTGTATTCCCTTACCCCTTGCAGAATCCCAGAATAGCTAAACAGGTGTCCAAATACCTAAAATTTCCCGACAAGCTTCAGAACCTGGCTTCTGTTTCCTATCAGAGTCACAAGATTAAACTCTTATCCTTTGCAGATCAAAGGAATGTGTCTGTAAACCTAACCCACCCATGTTTGTTCTTTATTTATAGCAAGAGAGTTTATTCTCAAGGCCGGCAATAGGCCCCAGACACCAGATATAAACCTATATAACATAATGTTTAAAGCTTTAGACTGTGGGGTTCATCAGCCCTGGAGACCACGTGCGGATTCTGCCACTGAGTTTGAAGCTTCAGGTCAATCATTTAGTCTTTGAGAGCCTCAGTGTGCACGTTTGAGAAATGGAAATACTATGTCTTGAAATGCAGTGGAAATCAAAGAAAACAGACTGTATGGACTGCTCATCCTCAGGCCTAATGCAAATACTCCCTGAGAGTTATTGTAACGCCTTATTTCCTGTCCCTCAGGCCTGGGCAGTCTTGTTGGGCATTTTTAACCACATACGGGTCATTGCTACTGCTTAGGATTTTTAGATGCCTGAGGTCATCCATCAGAAACTCATCAAGCCACACACAAAACACGAAGTGACACCAGGGAACTTCCAAGAAGCAGAGACAGCATGGGAGACCAGAGATGGGAGTGGGACTGGCTGAGAGTGAGGGACTCTGAAAGGCCAGGGGGGCTCCCTTAGCCCCATAATAAACAAAGAAGCTGCCCCAACAGCATGGCTTCCTACTCTGAACCCTCATGGTAGAAATCCAGTGTCTTAAGAGACTTCTTCAAGTAGAATCCAAACAGCAAAACAGGATCCTAAAAACGACTTGACTACAGAAAACGGCCCCCAGACCCTCTCATCAGACCATCTGACAAGCTTTCCAGAGGATTTTCTGCAAGTCCCTCCTAACAAACACAGAACAAAGAGGCCACTCAGGAGGCTGTCCCTGGTGTCACCACACTGCAATGGCCTTAGAAATCAGATTGGAGGCAACCCAGATGCCAGGCAAAGGGTGAGACACAGGTTTCCTTGAGCTACCAGCAGTCGGCCGGGTGGAGGAACATAAACAAAGCTGCCCGGAAGGTGGCTCAGAGGCACAGACCGGAGGAAAAGGCCCCGCTGCCAGTGCTGGGAAACACAGCAGCAGTCAGCACACTGGCCAAGAGCAGCCAGTCGCCCAGGCTGAGCGAAGGCAGCTTTCCATGAGCACCACGTGAGAGCCAGCCCCACAGAGGCTCCCGCTCCTGCTCCCTGCAGGTTAAAGATCAACAACAAAAAGCTATGAATCTCTCTGCTAAATGGTATTTCACGGCCATCCAACGGCCATCGCAGGCCCATCAAAGGAGCAGCCCATCTATGTCAGCTGGTGGGAGATGTCCCCCATAATTTAGATAACACTGGCTGTCCCTTGGAGGGGACATAGTCTCTGGGGTCTTTCTATTTATGAAAGTGACATTTTGCATAATAAATGTCCCGTGCATAATCTTTACTTGGTCTAATTCTTCTGGCCACAATAATGAATATTACCCTTTGCTCTAATTAAGGGGAAGATAAAGCAGCTAATATTTCTATAAATCAACAAACAGGATTCACATGTTATACAAAAAGTCCTGCAGTTTCCCTCGGGACACCTGCTCCAAGTGACTGCAGTGCGTCAGGTCAGCCCTTGGGGATTCAGTTTATTCATCTATAATCCTTTCTGTAAGGGGATATTCAGGGTGATCCTCTGAATACTCCTACTCTAACTTACTATTCATTTCTCCTAATGTTTTTAATCAAGCCTTAGCATGCATGCAATAAAGAATACAACTTAGGGTAGTATATATACTTAGAAGTTTTGACTTTATGCGAAGTGGAAGGTGGATATGTAGTGACATGGATTTTTTTTTTTTTCCTTCTACTGGCATCAAAGGACCTGTTAGGGCAAATACCCTGGCCAAAGGCACAGAGCCGCATCAGTTGGGTGACTCAGGTCAGAGCCCGAGTCCTGACTCAAGGGGTTTATGTGGTAAGCGAGGCTTCAGCAGATTCAGTGAGCTCAAGGAGCAACTCTTCATGGCGATCACCAGGAAGCTTGAGCCTGGGTCCAGAGAAGAAAGAGGAAGTGGTCTCAGAAAAGTAGGTCACTGGAAAATACAGAGAAAAGAAGAGTAGGTACCTGTGTGGGAAACAATAATTCCCTTTGAGCACTCAAGAGCTGCCATATTTTAATACCTATTGTCTCTCAGGGGCTTCACCGTGACTAACCATTGCATAGAGAGCTTAACATGGATTATTTCTTCTAATCCTCAGACTAACTCAGGCATCCATCAATTTTACTGCCCCATTGTATAGACCAGAAAACTACAGACCTGGGATTTGAAACTAAGACCCCAGCCTCTGCCATGATATGACTCAGTTTCCCACAAGTAGTTTCCATGAACCCTGCCACCGAGCCCCACCATGCCCCAGGGAAGCCCATATCCAGGCAGTTATGGCCTTCCCCACCTCTGTTGGCTCAGCCACGAACTTGATATCGGCTTCACCTCACTGCTATCTGATTGGTCCTTCCTGACCTGGGTCAAATACCTTCTTCCTGGCTATTGCATCCCACACCAAGGAGACTCCTCCAAAATCAGGTAAAGGTGTTCTCTGCCACACTCCCCGGAGGTCTTCACTGTCTTCTCAGAGGTATGCCTCACTCCCTGAATCATTCAATAACATTCAGTAACGTTCACATTCATCATCTTTTCTCTCCAAATATTATAGGACAAGAAATGTGTCGAGTGTTTCTTTTGCATCTCCCAAATTAATATAATAAAGATTAGAAACAAAAACTGTGGCTGTGTACTGCAGATATAAAACTGATATCATACAAATTATAACCACTCCCCATATTTGTTGGCTAAGTTATTATTCTCATTTATTTCCAAACATTGGCCCTATCTTCCCAGAGAATCAATTAATTGCCTTTTAAAAGATTTTTCCAAGGCTGGGCATATAGCTTAGGAGGATAAGCACCTGCCTGGCAAGGCAGGGTCCTGAGTTGAATTCCTAATACCAAAAAAAAAAAAAAAAAAAAAAAAAAAAAAAAAAAAAAAAAAAAAAAAAAAAAAAAAAAAAAATCCTCCTTATACAACCATAACTATTTCCACTATTTCAGTACTGAACTATGAACAACTGTGTGCATCCGTGAAAACATGGCTTCTGGTAAAGCAAAGCACATTAAATAGAACCCTGCTGCATCTTGCATTAAACAAGCTCTCCGGATGGAGTTAACCAGCAAGCCCTCCTGGGAAATGAGCACCATTCTCAGGCCACTGTGCAGCCTGATGTGTCCACAACCTTGGGAGAGAAGACTTTAATTGCAGTCATAAGGTAGCATCCACCCCTGCTCCCTCCGGATTGCTTGTTTGTATTCAGAAATGGCTGAGCAGGTTCTGCAGGATTTTCTTGTTCCCTGTTGAGCTTGAAGCCAGAAGAGAGAGTCTGGGATTCACTCAGCTGTAAACAGGACCCTCCCAAGGTCACACAGGAGGAGTGACTGCACCATCATGTGAGGCAGAGGGGTGGGCGTGGGGGTTTCTGGATGTGACAAATGAGAGGAACAGATTGCATCTATGTCATGCTGCGTATTTGGACAGGACAAAAAGCGAGGAGAAAACAGCAGTGTAAAAAGCAGGGCTCAAACTGATCTCTTGCAAGTCTTTGGCAAAACACAAAAGCCCACTTTTAAAAAATAATTAGACTTCTGACCTTTGCTTAATCCCACTGCCAGCTGGCTAGATATTGCCAGGAGATACTTGATAAACTCAGCGAGCCGGGCAGTCCCAGGTCGTCTTGAGATAAACATGTGACCGCAGACTCCAGAGGCACAGTCGGCCACATACTCAGCCCACCGGTGGCCTCGGTGGCCTCGGGCACCACTCTGTCATGACACACGGGGCTGCACCACTGAAGAAACCCCAGAAACTTCCCAGACTTCAGCTGTCTGCAGGAATGATAAATACATATGCAGCACAGCACCACATGGTGAGGCCATGAAGACAAATCCATACCGTCAGAAGCCTGTTTCCGCCTGACACTTCCAGCCTTGCTGGGCTCAAGGCAGATTGTCTAACATGATGAAATAAACATAAAAGCAAACACGTTTTATTTTATTTTATTTTTTTAAAGCGACTACTGTGGTTTCTTGAATGAAAAATACCAGTTCTCATAGCCCTCCCTAGATAGATCCGTTGAGACTCTCCAGCCCTGGGGTGCCCAAGCCTATCTGCACAGTAAGTTCTCAGGGTCATTCTGCAGACCACTCTGTGGTGGGCTACCCTGAGGAGCTAGGGTTGTAAGGAGGCTCCAGACAAATGATGATGCCTTGACTCGGAGTTGGACAGAGAACTGTCACCATCAGCTCTCCGGCTCCTTTGTTCTTGACTCTCTCAGGCAAAGCATTAGTGGGTATTTGTCAAATGTCAATGAACAGAATTGAAATTTGCAGTGTGGCCACCCATTGTCCTCGTGGACAGCAACACTCTCGGGAGGACTCAGTAAGTTAAGTTTGATGTTGGTCACATCCACTGCAACCTTCCAGCTCCTGCTCTACATTCAAAATCGATTACCAATCTGACCAAAAATTGTTATTTTGGAGTTTCCAAGCTACCAAGGCCTCCCTTAGCCTGACTAAAGTTCACATGATCACCTAACCACTTTTGCTCCTTGAGAGGAGGACTTCTGTGCCAGGTAGCAGGGCTTCCACCTAATCAATCCAGTTTTGGTCATTAGGTTAGGCTGGTGACCCTTGCAGGCACTACACAGGCCGAGAAAGGGTATTTTTGCAGTCCAGGCAGAAGAGTACGGAACATAAACATTGCATCTCATTACAAAGTCCTGAATGAGCAAAATGTACTGGCCTGAATACCATGACTAGATAAGCACCTGCAATGCCCATTAACTTCTAAAAGAAATTGAAAGCAAATGTGGGCCCATATGCCACCTGTCCTTACACTTCAGCAAGTCCAGTGACCTCTATTTCTGCACGAAGTTAACTTCTGAAACAGCTTCCATGACAGTTACTGCTCCAGATTTTTAATAATTACCTTAGGTTGGACTCTCTCCAACACGCTTCAGTACACTCCACCTGCAATCTTCCTAAGGTTTCAGGTGAACCTTTGGCCACAGCCTGAACAACATCCTTCTCAAAGGCAGGTCATTTTCAGTGCTTTCAGGAAAAGCCTTATGCCCCATGAAAGAGAGTGAGGTACGACATTAACCCATCTACTCACAAACAGAAAATACATGCGTGAGAACAATAGTTCTAAGGCAAGCAAAGTAGCAAGATTGACACTGCAGGCCTGAGAAGAAACAAGCAGTGTGTGAGAAAAGAATATTAATTCGCCCTTTGTTCCAATCCATGACAATCCACCGGCATGATGTGTCCCACAGTTCATCACGTGGAGCTCAGAAAGTCTGTGGTTCAAGGTAGGGGCTCTCAGGAGAGTGGGCAAGGACTACAAGCAGACACATTGCTGTGCGTACAGGGGGCCCCATGGGCCTATGGTGACAATGTCGCTCCTAAAGCCACAACATATTCAAGCAGATGGCTTCATCCAATCAGGGAGCAAGGAGGTGAGCAGAAGTGACCGGATACTCAGGACGGGCTCAGGGGCCTGGGGAGAACCTTCTATTCAAGTGTGTCTTTACCACACACATTCGACAGGTGCCAGAGTCCGTTCACCAGAGCCTAGCTCCTTTGTGGCTCTCAACTGTGACAGAAAAGTACTATGAAGAAGATCAGAGAGTGAAGAACTAAGCAGGCAGAGAGACAGCTGGCTGCAAAAGATCCCAGTGAGCCTGAAAGATCTCTCCAGAAAGCCATGGTGCAGATGAGAAAGAAAATTTAAGTAAGTGACCCTCTGCATGAAATGCAAAGTTTTCTCCCTCTATACCCAACATTGTTAGAATTAGTTGATGGAGGCTATGTGCCCAGGGCTAGCCATGCAGTGACAATAGGATTCGCCAATCCTCAGCAGCAGCTACCTCAGGAGACCACAGCCAGGCCCCAGCAAAGCACAGGAGGGGCAGATGTGGCAAGTCCCTTGGAAAGGAGTGGGAAGGATTTCTTTCTTTTTCCAACATCAAGACTATCATGTGACACCAAGCACATTTGGAGGAGCACTAGAGTCAGAATATTCACAGAAGTCCTGGGACAAGGAGGAAAAGATAAGGCTGAACCAGCACACAGTCCCACCTTCATCGTATCAGGTGGGGTAAGTGGTTAATCAGAAACCAAGGCAGCTAGCAAACTATGCATGCATATGCAATTCTGATATCTATATAATAAAGATATTTAGATATGAAACTTCTAAGTAGTGGAATTCTCTTTTGATTCAGATATGCTCAGGACAGCTTTGCCACTCAGCATGGTGGCTGGACGGGAGCTTCCAGGGCAACACGAGAAGCACTTCAGAGATGGGGCTGGAGCATGCATGCCCAAGACTGACCTCACCTCCCAAGAGCTCTTGTTTCTATGCAAATACTCTTGTGAGGGATGGCATTTAAAATCATCAACATTTTAGAACAAAGGAGATTCCTTACTCTAGCAGATGGAAGCTAGGCTGGAGGTGTCATGTGTTAGTGGTGGTGAGAGGCAAGGCCAGCAGAGGAAAAGCGAAGTCCCAGTCTGGTAAAGGTAGGACTATCTATCATAAAGCCCTCTGGTCATCAACAAGATGCAAGAGAATGTGGCAGGCATTGGGGAAGACACAATGATGTGTAAGTGTGCGAACACTGCCCTCAACTAGCTCAAGACTGGTCCAAGTAATAGCACCAATCTAATGGCACATAGGATGAAATGAGCCACATGCCATGAATGCGCAGAAGGACCTATATAGTGCAGACACCATCCAACAGCTCCTTACACGTGTACATCTAGGAGGAGCTGAGAAGCATGAGATATCACTCAGTGTTTCAAATCCAATGGCGCATTTATGGAGACATAACAAGTGCAGGAGAGCTTCAGAGATGGGTAAGGTCACAGTGAGAGATACACTGGGGTAGGAGGCATATACACATTCTCAGAGAAGAAAAATAAAGTCTTTGCCAGATAAGTTGGTCAGATGGCAGCCGGATCAGTGTGGAAAGTATCTAAGATCCTGGAATGCTGGTTATGGAACAAAAATAATTTCAGAAACATAGATGCAGCCTAATTGTAACATTGTACAATAGCCCTGATTTCTAATTTCATAATTATACAAGGAGGTATAATCCAAGGGACATTGAATGATTTTAAATGGCAATAAAAGCACTGTTTGTCTTGGTACGATTGGAAGGATTTCAGGGCCAACCCCAGTCCTGTCTTTTTCCACTGCCAGAGTTCTCAGAAGCTTCTACCATGTATGGTCTAAATCAAATTGGAGAACTAGGCAGCAGTGGGGTAGGGAGTCTAAGGAAGCATCCGGCCCTGAAAAAGAAGAGTGAGAATGTTCCTCATTAAATAAGTTGGATTTCAAGAGCAGGGAATACAAAGATTGGTGGTGGTCTTAGTTCAAAGGATATATGTGTGTGCAAGGCCTTCATTTCCTCTACCAGTAAACTCAGACAGAGAACTGCCTGAGTTGACAAGAATGAGAATTGGGCCAAGGAGATAGCTCAGTAGATTAAGTACTTGTCTGGCAAGTGCAAGGTCCTAGGTTCAATCCTGATACTGACCGAAAAAAAAAAGTGAGAATTGATGTCTGATGCTCACTCCTTCATTTCTGATAGAACAGCCCTACTTTTTTTTTTTCTTTTTTTTTTTTTTGTATTTTTTAGGGAAGGGTGTACAGGGTGTTCAGGGTCTCACTACCAGATCAGACTCGTAATGATCTGCCTGTTTACAGCCTCCCAAGAGCTGAGTTTACAGGCATGCACACCACCACACCCCAGTCTCAATTGCCATCTCAACATGCTCTGGGGCTGGGGCCAGCACAGCAGGTCCAGGGATCAAGCCCCAGGACCCTGTGCCTGCTTACAGGCACTTTAATCCTCTCAGCTACTTGGCTGACCCAAAAGTTAAGAACTTTTTTTTTTTTTTTGGCTAGCTTGGGCTGCCTTAAGTGTGGCTCAAGTAAAGCTTGTGGAGGTGGGGATTGAGCCCTAGACCCTTGCACTTGATTATGTTTGTCTGAACAGGCACTTAAATAGCTGAACTAAGCGAAAAGCCTCCCAAATAAAATCCCCATACTTCTGCCCCACATGTAACACTACTTGAAGTCTGGAGCTTTTATCCCCAGTTGCATTTTTGTCCTGTAATCATATTCTCCTGGTCTGTGATTGTACTCCATTCTGTAACTGACAGACAGATGATAACAATACTTAGGATGTTCCAGCCACATGTCCAAGTACTGCCTGTACCAGATCACATCAAGCACAATTATTACCAGCAGTTCACAGATAAGAAACCACTGTACAGGGCTGGGGATGTGATTCGATTGTAGAGTACTTGCCTAATATGCATGAGGCCATGAGTTTGATCTCCAGTGGTGAGAAAAGAATAAAACCACAGCACAGGCTATGAAGAATTGTAATGAAGGATGCTCCCCAGTAAACAATAATGCTAGGATTTGAATCCATGAAGCTGGGTCTAGAGCCCACACTCCAAAGCAGGTGTTTCCCTCTCCTAAGTTCTTCATGAACAACAATCCCTGCAGCTGGTTGAAGAAGATCCAGGAAGCAAGACAATAAAGGTCACCCATTCTCTACCTGAGCGACTTGCTTGGCTGATAGCTAGTAGGAACCATTTTGCC
>PVJA010022269.1:6606-34614 GCA_004027025.1 Myocastor coypus
AAAAAAAAAAAAAAAAAAAAAAAAAAAAAAAAAAAAAAGATTATATTTAAAGGAAAAACCATTAGAATAATAGCAGATTTCTCTTTACAAACCATCAAGTCAAGAAGAGGATGGAGCGAAGCACTTCAAGTCTTGCAAGAAAACAAATTCTAGCCCAGACTGATATGCCCTGAAAGACTTTCTTTCAAGTTCAGTGGAGAAGTGAAATACTTCCATGGAAAAGAACAGCTAAAGAGTATCATGATGACAAAGCCAACCCTACATAGTTTGCTAAAAGACATTCTAGAGAGGGACCAAAATGATCACAGCCCCATGAAGGAGAATGTAAGAACCCACCAAATAGGGCAAACAATTAAACAGAGAAGAAAAAGAAGTATACAAAGGCAGTCTTTCAACTCTTCTTTTGTATACAGCAGCAGAATATGTCCATCAGCATATGCTACAAGTGGACTTGTCCTGTACCCTGTGGGTCACGATTCTGTATCAAGGAAATAGCAGTAGCTCAGTCCCACAAGTGACACCTGGCTACCAGTAAGCATCATGGACACTGTCCATGTACACGACATAGTAGAACTTGGTGCGGCATCCTAACCCCTAACTGTTAGAAGTTGTGCTCATATATTTGCCATTCCAGTATTTATATTATGTTTTATTCTTAGTAATTCTTTACTATCATGGAAACTTTTCTTAGTTAATATCTTTGTATATATTAACCTACTCAAATACTATGCGAGTACTCTGAATAGATTACAAATTCATACATATGATACAAAATATTCTGGCTTCTAAGTTGGAGCAGGGTTTGATTGGAATTTTGGAATATTTTTTTGAAATATGTAATCTGATTTTAATTAATATTTAATTAATTTTCTGAATATTATTTAGTTATACTTTTTGTTTTATGATTCATTCTGTATCTTTGACTTACAATCTACTTATAAGACATGGTATGACATTTTTTCCTAGTATTAGAAGCTTTAAAAAGAAATATATACATACACACATACACACACAAGAGAATTAGGATAGATATACAACTGCTTTCTCTAAGTTCACTGAGAATAAAAGTCTGTAGTAATATTGCTCAGACAAGATATCAGGTCCGGCAACTTGTCTTCTGAATAACTACTATGAAGACAACAATATGCATGGTGTTAATTATTGTAACCATTCTACTAACTTGTTTTAAAACTACTTCATTGCTATTTTATCTTTTTTTGTCGTTAAAATGAATAAAATTTATTTTATTTTTTTAATGAATACAAATTTAAAACAAAGAAATAGTAGAGGACGAGACAGCTCTGTAGTCTAATGCACCTGCTTAGGCAAGCTTAGGCAAGCGCCCAGGGACCACAGCTAGATCCCCCACACCACATGCTGTGCCAGCCCCATCCCTAGGGCAGGCTGAGCAGGCCATAACATAAGTAAATAAATACGGCTTTAAAAAAATAATATAAACAATAAAGGAATTTAAAAAAAAACAGAAGAGAAAGAGTAGAACTTCATACTCTCTTCTGTGCAAGCCCAGCAGCTAGCAGCAATGGTGCTGGCATCCAGAGAGAAGCTACAGGATACAAGCCACATATGACAGAAAACAGCTCCCCCTGCAGCCTTATCAAAGCCTTGTTTGCACACCGCTGCCAACATGTTAGACATAAAGAAGCCAGAAGACGCTTCTGACCTGCAGCGAGACTGGGTAGAAGGCAGCGCTGAGCTGAGCCCAGGAACCTCCGAGTCTAAGCCTGGGGCCCGCAGCAGGAAGACCTAAAGGCAGGACAGAGAGGAAGTGAACTGCGGAAACTGCTTGCAGTATTGCAGTTCTGCACTGTGAACACAGGGCCCAAGTGGACCCTGCTGGACAGCTACACTGGGGAGCATTTGAGTGGAAAAGAATTTTAATAACTTTTATGATTTTGAGATAAGTAGATGTGTATACAAATGTTATTCCTTCTCATCCATCGAAACTTAAAATTAAGGAAATATTTTCCCATTACCTCTCAGCCCTCTGAAACATATACATTGTCATGGTTTGTGTGTAGTTGTGCCCCAAACAGTTCATGCAGTCCTGAGACAGCGTCTGGAGCTCATGGTTGACTCATGATCCAGTGCTGGGATTATGGGTGTGAGAGCCGTGGGACAGATGCTCTGGGGTACAGTGTCAGGAGGGGAGAGAGGCTCGCTAGCTGCTGGAGCTGCTGTCACTCCTACTTTTTTTTTTTTTTCCGGCTCCTTGCTGCCACCATGACAGGTTATTCTCTGCCATGTGTTGCTCTGCCTTGGAGCCAGTTGAGCATGGACTGAAACTTCCACTAACAGTGAGCTAAATAAACCTTTCCTTGCTTCATTGTGAGCATTGGGTATTTTGTTCCAGCAACAAAAGGGCAGTAACTGAGACATACATAAAGTCCTATGTAAACTTCTCAGTCCTCGTAACCATCTTCCACATCTGTTGTGTGTTCAGAGCTCTCTGATTCTCCTTTTACCTGGCCAACCCTTCCCTCCCCCACTCACCAAAAAAAAAAAAAAATTAGGATATCTGAATCACTCACTGTGTGAGCAAGTTTCAAAGTACTTGTGGAAGTTAGTATTTTCAAATGGTTGGATTTTTTAAGGCAATGTTATTTGAATACCTTCCAGGTGCTTGGAATATAGCATCACAGTTGCGCTGTGCCATAAATGTGAAAAGTCAGTAGACTGATAAAGAGAAGGTAACAGGATTTTAGGTTTAACATGTGGGAAAATATGCAAAATATAGACCATACCTGGATTGATAACTATGTTTGAAGCGACACAGGGAGTAGTCATGCAGCATATTTAGAAAAGAGTCATTGGATCCAAAGGAGACTCACATTATTCTTATTCATTGTCCCAGGGATGCTACCACTTACCCGCATATTATCTGGGGCTGTCAGTGTTCCCCACTAGCTCCCTTTCTGCCTCCATGGGCATCACTCTGCCTGGTGACATCACAGCTCCACCATTACCTGAAGACCATAAACCATGTTCTTACCATGGCAGAAGACCCCCACCTCCTTCTTTCCCTATGCATATGACAGTCTATGAGGTAGACTGGTCTCAGACACTTCCATCAATTTTCATGTTTTGTATTTAAAGGAAGTATTTTTATGTTCCAGGAACTAGCTTCAGCTGTCACAGAAAGACTACGGGTAGAGTGGGAAGGCTTGCAGTAGATAGACTCCGAACTCCCTGGTGTGTACTAAATTGTGCACTAAATTTCTATTATTCAGAGCTTACCATTTGAAGGAGAAAATTTCCATGGTGTTAAATATCTTACCTGATTCTGAATTATAGAACTGAAGCAGTGTTGAGTTCTATAATGACCACTGTTTTCTCCAGAACTGCTGCAGTGAATGGAATTGTAAAGTTAGTAGTTTTCAATGAGTTTGATATTAATAGGAAGCATATAAAATGTTTTGCATGCATTATCACATTTATTTCTTATGCAGTTCTGAATTTTAATATATCTCATTTTTTTTTTTTACAAAGCTACCTATCAACTATGGTAATTTCTGCATGATAATTTATAAGCAAGACTCAATTGGAGCCCAGACCAAGACGTCTTGGGAATCTGCCTCCCTAACTATGTGCAGTACGTTTTAGGAGTCTCAGGGTTTTTCTTAGCTTTGTTAAAATTGATTCTGAAGCAGTTTCAGTGCTGATAATCCTCATAACCTTCATGGTAGTCACAGTTCACATTACTGGCAGGTATGCATCCTAATTGTGAGTTGTGGAAATTACTTTTTTCTATGGTTTAAATGCTAAACTCAACATGGGCCGGCCCATTTTTTAAAAAATTTATTTATTTATGTTATGGACAGCTCAGCCTGCCCTGGGGGTGGGGCTGGGGCAGTATGTGGTGCCGGGAATCGAACCACGATCCCTGAGGTTGCCTAAGCTGGCCTATGCAGGTGCTTTAGACTACTGAGCTACCTTGCCGGCCCCTGGGCCCGCCCATGTGAAGAAAGAAAAGCACCAGTTGGTTCTTCTCACGTGACGTGTTTCCTGATGTCCCCCTTCTTCATCACTCTCTTTAGAAAGATGATAACACCCGCCTCTAGAGATGGGGCTCTGGGGATTTGAATGAGGAATAAGCCAATAGAGAGGCTCCTCAAGGTCAAGTGATATTGATGATTATCGAAACAGAGCTGCTTCTTATTTCTTGGAGAGACAAAGTGCATCTGAGCAGCAGCAGGAAGTGGCATATTAGGATCCTACAGAGGTCAGCCAGAATATGGTCCAGCAAAGCACACTGAATCGGGGGTCACGCTCCTGTTGTGTATGTGTTATGGTTTGTGTGAGTTTGTCCTCCCCACTCCCTCCCCCAAATCTTCACGCAGTCATTGAGGTGCGGTTCTACTGTTTGTGATTAACTCATGATCCAAGGCTGGGATTATGGGTCTGAGTACTGCTGGGATTGTGGATGTGAGCGCTACATGATGCTGGGACTCTGGATCCCAGTGCTGGGGCAGATAGCCTTAATGTAACCTAAGAGAGACAGAGAGACGCACTTGCTGTCTGCTGCCATTGTTGCTGTTGCCCCTCCCTTGTGCTCTTGCTGCTGTGCTGCCTTCCACAGCCATGGCCTGCTGCCCTCTGCCATGCGTCTCTCAGCCTCGGAGCGAGCTGAGTACGGGCTAAAACCTCCAATAACTATGAGTTAAATAAACCTTCCCTTCCTTCATTTTGAGAGTTTGGCATTTGTCCCAGCAATGAGAGAAGAATAACTGAAACAGTATGTCACTTAAATACTGTTTGCTTAGATACATTTAAGCAAATCTGAAAGAACTGTTGTGTAGAGGGTGGGAATTTCATGATTCCTGGTCTGTAGGCAAGAAGAGTTTACTCTGCTTCTCATTGAGATGCTCTGAGTATTTCTATGAATCCTCCAGGCAGTAATTTTTAACAATAATGGGAAATGAAATTATTAACCTTGGGGATTTATTCTGTGTTGTTATTAAGTCACTTTCAAGCTTTACCTTAGGAGAGTTTTAAAAGACCTTTTCTTTGTGTCTCTGATAGATCCCTTACCCACAATCACACTGTATTTTCCTTTGAAATTATTGCCTATGTAGCTAGAGCTGGAAATATTTAATACAAGTCAAAGCTTCCCTAGTTCCCAGAGCCAACTTTTCTTTTCGCTGCAATTGACTGATTTGGCAACACAAAGAACACGCGACCACATGAGGGTAGAAAATCACAAAATTGCCCAAATCTGTGCAGTTTGCAGGAGTCGAAACTTAGGTGGATGGGAAGGGAAGCCTGTAATAGTCTCTAAGATACACACAACCTTCCACGAAGGAGCACTTCCATGCCTTCAGTGATCTGCTTTTGCATTGTTTGGGAAAACGTGACAGGCTCATATGTGTGAAGGAGTTTTCTCTCTGTTTAATTTGGAAATGCTGTATGCAGCCAAGGTTCTGCATGGAACATTAAAATCAGGGGACTGTGAAGCATGCGCTCCTCTGCCCAATTCATCACTGGCTTTCACGTTGATCATTCTTTGACATGAAACATCTGTTCAGGAGCTCGCTGGTCCCCATGCAGTTCTCAGATTCACCCCGCTGCTCACGTAACTCCTGTAGCAGCCCAAGGGATGTCTGGGGTGGATGCATTTTCAGCAGCTGCTACCTGCATATTTAGAGATAGGAGCAGAATGACAATGGGGAAAATGTCACCAGCTCCAAGTGTGGGCTGAGTCTCCTAAGTCTCATAACTTCACTGCACTTGTCGAGACCATTAGTAAGGAGTTAATTAGTCGTTGTTGTGACTGGTATTCACATCCATAATTTTCATGGGACTGATGTGTTGTCTCAACCAATTTGCATAAATTTTATAACCAAACATTTCAGATCAGCATGAAGAATAATTCACAGATGATAAAAGTGTCAGCACAACCAAATAATTAGTCTGCAAGCTACCAATTCTGTTGACTAGAAGTTGTCAAATGATAACAAAAATCAACAGAGAGGAATCCCCTAAGATCTCTTTTATCCTTCTTATAAATGGAGCAGGCAACCTGAGTGGGCTCAGTATTCTTAGGAACTTAGCCTATGCACAAATGTCACAAGGGGCAAATGGTGCTGAGTAGCTGGTCATCTAGCCGGCTCTGTCCCAGGAGAAAGGGAGCACGCTCCTGTGGCTCTCCTGCATGGGGGTTTCTCTCATGGAGGGAGTGTGGTCCACCCTAGGTCATTTCAAGGACCACAGGGAGATGATGAGACGTAGAGCTTTCTCACTTGTAGAGGGTCCCAGAGATGGCACCATGCTGGGAACAAGCATGAGAAGGCTCACACAGAAGCCGACAGAGAGGCCCTCTTGCCTTAATCTTCAGCGATGGATGCAATCACACAGCGTTCCTCATGGGCTCCACAATCACAAGAATAAGCCAAGAGAACTCTAGCAGTCACAGAAGGGCAAAATGCACTATTGGAGCTTGCCGTGCCTCCAGCGGGCGTATCTAGCTCAGACGCTGATGTGTATGTAGCCTTGGGAGCAATGCTACAGGTTCTTAATCTAGAGCTCCCTACCACTAAACATCAGTTAGGCTGAGAGACACCACTCTGCCATCTGGGAGAAAAGAGGCCCTGGCATCGCAGGGCAGGAAGGCAGACGTCAAAGCTCATGCAACTGACCAAAAGCACAATGTATCTTCTCAAACTGTGCTGTGCAGTGCCCGCTAGACTTTGAGGCTACCAGTCACTAACCTCCAGTAACTGTGAGCTAAATAATCCTTTCCTTCCTTCATTTTTGGTGCCTAGTATTTGCCCCAACAATGAGGAAAAAGTGACTAAGACAGTATATATCTAACAAATATAAATAATAAATAAATAAATAAATAAATAAATAAGTATTTCACTGCAGATAGTCATTTCATACTTTCCCCACCTGAAGTTTTTGGAGTTTTTCTTTAAATGTTTGATTTATTTATTTGGCACAGGGCCTCAAAATGCAACTTAAACTCATAGTGATCTTCCTGGCTCAGCTTCCCCAGCACTAGGATTGTAGGCATGAGCTATCATGACCAGTTTCGATGGCTGGGTTGGCACGGGGTCAGTACAGCGTGTGGTACTTGGGATAGAACCTGGGTCCTTTTGCTGGCCAGGCAGACACTTAAACCACTGAGCTATCTCCCCAGCCCACCACTTAAAAAGTGTTTGAAAAACTTTGCTCTGACTTTCTAGTGCACCTCTTCTGAAAATATCTTCACTCATCTTATTTGAATATGCAATTCCTAATCAGAGAATTGTTACATCGCACACTACACTCTTCATTCACGCAGCTAAAGTGCTCGCTGTGCTTTAGGTCCCCCCCCACCTCCCACAAGGCCCCTGTGTTGCAGGCTTGGTCCTCAGCCTGCAAGGATGCTAGGGAGGTCAGGAACCCTCAAGAGCTATCAGGCTGTTGGAAACCTTGGGGCTGTATGGGAGCCTGACCTCAAGAAAGGCCACACTGAGAGCCTGGCTTACCCTGCTGTCTCTGTCACTGTCCAGCTCCATGGCAGTAGGCACCTTGATCCAGCACGCACCCACCACCTTAAGAGGGACAAAAGCAGGAAGGCCAACCAACCAGTGCATGGACCTCCACAACTGTCCCCCAAAACAAATCAAGCTGACCCACACCAAATGTAATACTAATTTCCCAAAAATTTCAAGACAGTTATCCTGCAAACAATGCACAAGAGTTCCACTTGCTCTGTGCCTTGTCAATATTGGCTATTGGCTATTCTTTTCTCATTCTAACCATTTTGAACTGTGAATTTGAATTTTGTTTCTAGTGATGATCATCTATTTCATGTGCTTTTTGTTCCCTTGGTATCTCAGTTACTTTTCCCTTGTTGCTAGGACAAAGTACCTGACCCTCAAAACTAAGAAAAGCAAGGTATAGTTAGCTCAGTTCGTGGAGGTTTCAGTCCATGCTCAGCTGGCTTCAAGGTAGACTGGCACATGGCAGAGGGCAGCAGGTCACAGTGGTGGAAAATAGCAAAAAGCAAAGGTGTAACAGCAGCAGTGGCTACAGAGAGCAAGTCTGTCTCCCTCGTGTTGCATTCAGGCTGTCTACCTCATGCTGGGGGTAGTGCTCACACCATAATCCCAGCAGCGCTCACACCCATCATCCCAGCAGCGCTCACACCCATCATCCCAGCAGCACTCACACCCATAATCCCAGCAGCGCTCACACCCATAACCCCAACAGCACTCACACCCATAACCCCAGCAGCACTCACACCCATAATCCCAGCAGCACTCACACCCATAATCCCAGCAGCGCTCACACCCATAATCCCAGCAGCTCTCACACCCATAATCCCAGCAGCGCTCACACCCATAATCCCAGCAGCGCTCACACCCATAATCCCAGCAGCGCTCACACCCATAACCCCAGCAGTGCCCACACCCATAACCCCAGCAGCGCTCACACCCATAATCCCAGCAGCTCTCACACCCATAATCCCAGCAGCTCTCACACCCATAATCCCAGAAGTGCTCACACCCATAACCCCAGCAGCACTCACACCCATAATCCCAGCCTTGGATCATGAATTAACCACAAACTCTAGAACCATGCCCCAATAACTGCATGAGACTGAGGGGACAAATGCACAGTAACTATAACATTGGTCTCACCTTTTTCTTTATTGAGGAGGTTTGAATTATCTACTCATGTCTTTTGCCAGATTTTCTACTATAGCTATGCATTTTTCTTTGACTTTTTTAGCATGATATACAAGTTCTTTTCCAACCATGTGTAATAAATAATTTCTCCCAGGATCTGACCGGATAAACATTCTATGTAATTTATGTTGCTGAAAATAAGTTTATAATTTTAACATAGACTGATTTACTGCTTCTTCCTATATAAATGGCATTCTTCAGTGTGTTTTCTTACCAATTTCAGTATTCTAAAGATACTCTTTTCCATTGTAAAAATCCCAATGTTTTATACTCACTTTTAAAGGCTGTACTATATTAAACATTGATTTGCATAAAATATTTGTGTGTAGATTTAACCATATGATCAGTACATTTATCTATATGCATATGCAATTATCTCATATCTAATATTTAATACTTTCTTTTCCCAATGGTAGAATCCTATCATAAATCATGTGGTGTTATATGGACAGGATACTTCTGGGTTCTCTGTTTTGCTCTTTTTGGTTTTTCTTTTTGTTTTTGTTTTTTTTTAAATGTAGTTAGTACAGGCTCTGCGGGGTCTCACTATGCAGTTTAGACTCATAGTGATCCTCCTGTCCTCAGCCTCCCAAGGGCTGGGATTACAAGTATGCGCCCAGTCTCAGTCACCATCTCAGTGCTCTTGGGCTCGGAGCTGACACAACACACTGGGGTCAAACCCCCGTCACCATCTCTCTTTAATTTGCTGAGCTATCTGACCTGCCCTTTTTTGTTTGTTTGTTGTTTTGGTCTGCCCTTTTTATTCTGTTTTAATTGCCCTATTTGCCTTATGTAAGCACTATAGCTGCATAATAATCCACTGCATCTAATTATATACATTCCTTTTTGCTGTTATTCCACAATATCGCCATGTCCAGCACTACCATGGCCTGAATGAGTTTTGTTTTCACAGGACAGTCTCATTGTCATGACAGTAAGAAAATTTAAGGCCAAAGGCACCAAGAGAACAAAAACTGAGGAGGAGGCGAGAGAGCTGGCATGGAGTCACTCCCCCAAGGATCCCGTCCCGCAGGCACGCAGATGTGAGCAGCTCTTCACACACCAGCCACCTTCACAAGGAGGAGGAGACTATTGCGGAGGCTGTAGGACCTGGGTTCAGTATAAGCAAGAACTGGAACATCGCAAAAAGTGGGAAACCAAGTCTCTTCCATCGTCTTCCCCAACTCCGGGTAGTGTAGAGATTCCTCCCACGAGGTGAAAGAAGAGGGAATTCAGTCCAGACTTTATTCTTGAAAGCCATTACCATCCCACTATGAAACAATCCAGGGCTAGACACTGCCCCAGGACTCCTGGCCAAACCCAGCCCCTATGGACTGAGCCTCTGGAACTGCAGTAACCAAGCAGCTATGGTCTTTTCTCCACCACCCTTCTCCTAACCTTGAGCAACCATGAGGGAAGGAGGACTCCACCCAGTAGAGAGCCAGGCTGGGCAGTTAGCTAAGGTCGTCCTGGGAGCTTAGTGTCAACTCTGAGGTGCGACCCAATACCATGCAAAAGCTAAAGGACCCAGTACACAAGCCAGAGCCCCCAGAGAGCACCACTGCACTTTCCTGGCACCAGGCATGGACCAGTGCCCTGGCCAGATGAACTTCTGTGTTAGCCTCTGTGGTATGAGGCTCTGTCTACCCTTGAGACTGCACAGGTCCTTGCTGTGAGGCTCCAATGTCACCGGCTTTGTGTCAGCTTCTGTGGCCACGAAACTGCTTCCACTAACAGTACTCCAACTTCAGATAGCAGAGCATAGCACAAGACTCCGTTCCCAGATGTAAATAAGATACATAACATAGAACTTCACTATGAAAACAAAGTGCCTGCCCATGGAACCTAACACTGAGCAGATACTAACAGGTCCAGTGTTCTCGGCCCCTCAGAAACAGCACTGTGGACAGGCAGAGACACACGGTATCTGTTTATCAGATCTCTAGCAACACCACTGGTGACTGCTCCAGCAGTGTTTGCGCAATAGGGCCTCTCAGTGTGGTCAGCCTACCCACAGCAGTGTAGACGTTGGCCTTTTCCAGTGCTGTGCTGCTGTGCCCACTGGGGCTGGTGGGCTAAGCACACAGTGGTAACAGTGGTGATAGGACGGCCTGTCTATTTCTACAGCACCACACAGAGAGGTAACTGAAAGGCTTGAAAGAACAATAAAAAAGCAGTGGACACAAAATTATGATATGGAGACCTGCAGCTTATCTCTGCAGTGATTGTCCCAGTGACACCAGGCCAATAACTACTGATGAGGCAGCTGTGCCTGTCTCACCCCAGAGAAGGTTTATGGGAGCAGACTGCCCTTGCTAGCACTCAGCAGGACCACCACACATACGATGCCACCCTGGGCGTGGGCAATCAATCCTCTTGGGCTCAGACAGCAGTGATACACCAACAGCTGATGCCAATGCTGGAATTACAGCACTGCCTAGAACTGAAAGAGAAGGGTGAGGATGGGCTCAGAGAAAGTCGGTGGGCTGCTTATAACTTCTGAAAAGAATCAGCACATATAAAAGCCAGTTTATTAAGATGTGAATGAATAATAGACAGACATCATCGTTCGCCCACATCCATCAAAAGGCTTCAGAAGAAATCAAAAGAGCAATCCCACCTACAAATGTTTTTAAAATCTATAAGTAAACATAGCCAAAAAGATGAAAAGCCTCTACAATGAAAATCATAAATCATTGATCTAAAAAATTGAAGGAAGCCGGGCGTGGTGGCGCACGCCTGTAATCCCAGCACTCGGGAGGCTGAGGCAGGAGGATCAGTGCAAGTTCGAGACCAGCCTGGGCTACAAAAGTGAGTTCAAGCCCAGCCTGAACTGCATAGTGAGACCCTGTCTCAAAAAGACAAAAAAAAAGAAGTAAAAAATTGAAGGAGAAAACAATAGAAAGATATCCTGTCTTCAGCAAGGAGAAAAGTGTTCAAATATCTAAGAGTCTACAGATTTGCATTAATTCTTGTCAAAAAGCTGAAGGAATTTTTTTAGAAGCTAGAAAGCATCGTAAATTTTGTATTAAATATTTTTTGTCTTGAAAACACACAGCAGGAAGCACTGTATTACCTAATGTCAAAGTACGTTCCAACGCAGCATGGAATTGGTGTCCACACAGACTCATAGAGTAGCGAGCCTAGATGTAAACGTGACATGCAACCTGATTAACAGCTGACTTTTTTTTTCCTTTTTTGTCTTTTTGAGACAGAGTCTTGCTGTACAGTTCAGGCTGGCCTTGAGCTCTCTTTTGTAGCCCAGGCTGGTCTCGAACTTGCACCAATCCTCCTGCCTCAGCCTCCCGAGTGCTGGGATTACAGGCGTGAGCCACCATGCCCGGCTAAGCGCTGACATATTTTTAAAAGTTACTAAAAACATGCATTGGGGAAGGGACAGTTCTTTCTAGAAATGGTGGCAGAAAGAACGGACATTCACAAGCAGGCGAAATTAAATAGGCTTCCTACACTTCAGCAGATAAAGATGAGCACAGAACGGACTGACAATCTAATGGTAGAATCTAAAACTATGACACAACCGCCAAAACCTGCAGACACGGAATGAGCAAGGAGTTTTTGGGTAAGACACGTATAGGAAGAAAACAACAGACAAATGAATTTCCATCCAAAAGAGGCATTGCAGAGTAACGAAGTGGGCATCTGGGTGAACGGCCGCCTGACCATGGAGAGAGCTATTTGCAAGCTATGCCTCCGACAAGAAGCTAGGACCAGCCAGGCGTGGTGGCGCACGCCTGTAATCCCAGCACTTGGGAGGCTGAGGCAGGAGGATCGGTGTGAGTTCGAGACCAGCCTGGGCTACAAAACTAAGCTCAAGGCCAGCCTGAACTGCATAGTAAGACCCTGTCTCAAAAAGACAAAAAAAGAAGCTAGGACCCTGACTACCTCAGGAACTCAACTCAACAGCAAAACAAACAAAAGCAACGATTAAAAATAGGCAACAGGTATGGTTGTGTATTTCTCAAAAAGAAACCCACAAATAGACATCGCGCTCATGGAAAATGCGGACTGATCATCATTGAACTGCAAAGGAAGGCCACACGCCTGATCTCCCGACCCACAAATGACAGATTGCGAGCCGCTGATCCAAACAGAGGAAATGCCGACAAGGAAAGGCTGGGCTCGCCTTGCGCACCAAGTGCGCACACGCCGAAACAGCACTATGGGCCCTGTTAATGCGTGCAAAGAACGCATGTTACTACACAAGAAAGTAAAGCCAGTGGCTGTTATTGGAGAGACCAAAGGTAACAGGTGCTGGCAAGGAAGTGGAGAAAGAGAAGCGCAGTTGAGGGAATTAAGTTAATAAACACTCTAGAAGACAATCTGGATATTCCTCAAAGAATTAAAAATAGAGCCACCGTGTGGCCAAGCCATGCCACCTCTGAGTGCGTATACAGTGAAAATGACATGAGTATGGTAAAGTGACATCAGCGTTTCATGGCCGCTGCAGCACCGTGCAAAAGAGGCCGTGAAGAAAAAGAACCTAAAGCGTCCACAACTGACAAATGGTTCAAGAAAATGTGGCCCGTACACACAATGGGACATTATCCGCCTACCAAACAAGTGTGACATCCCGTCATCTGCAAAAGTATACGTGGAACTGAATATCATTAAGCTAACCCTGGCACGCGGAAGCAAGTGTCACATGATCTCACTCTTTAAAGTCAGCAGCGTACAGAAAAGCTTGTCTCATAGATGTCAGGAGCAAGAGCGGTTCCCAGCAGCTGTGGAGAGTGGAGGTGTGATCAGCATAGGAGCTGCGTGTGAGCGTCTTCACAAGGGATGATCAAGCCACCGCGTGCCAGCTGTGCCCCCTCTGAGTGGCACCCAGCAGAACAGCAGGGTCCCAGACTCGGCCGAGCGAGCCCAGCCACCCTGTTCACTGGCCCTGGCACCATGGGCCTCACTTCTTTTCCCTGAATTCAGACAGATAACGATGGGTGAAGGTTTAGAATTGATTCAGGGCATTGTGCCAGCCACAGCAATGCAACCACAGACACTCAGGAAAGAGGACTCCAGAACTGTTTCAAAAAGAGCCGGAACTAGGGGCTAAGTGTGTTCAAAGAGAAAGAAATACTTTGAGGAGGAAGTATTAATGCAAATGCATCGTTTGCTGTAGCAGTTTTACAAAATAAAGCTCACTGTATTTTCTGATCACACCACACAGACACACACACACACACACACACACACACACGATCCTGGATGTAACTGCTATGGCAAATACTCCTGCAATCGCGATTTTACACGGAGACAGCCACGCAACAGTTGCTGGTGCACTGCTTGTGGCAGGCTTTACCTTACAATGATGAAGACCATATGGCCCTTTCCAAAGCCCGCAGTGTTTACTCTCTGGAGATTTACAGAAAAATAGCCTGCCAACCCCTTGATCCAGAGCTCTATTGTTATTCTTAAGTGAGGCTTGTGCATACACCAGGACATCTCCAGCGTCTCCTTCCACACCTCCTAACGGACTTCCTACACAAGCAGTGAATCTGCACATAACTCATGGTGTTCCGTTAGGAATGGTGTATAAACATCCATTCATCAATAATAACAGGTGTACCCTAACCATGAGGCTGTGGCTTATAAAAGAAAGTGGTGGCTGGGCAGGAAGGGTACGTGAGCTCCCTGTTCTCTCTCTTAGCCTAAAACTGCTCTAAAAAGTAGTCCTTTAGCTTGGAAAAATGTTGTCTAGTGCCCTTTTCAAGGGTTGGTACCTAAAATAATGGCGACAAGATCTCACTATGATAGCAACTAAAAGGAGCTATTCTTGAGTTATTTTGGGTACAGGAACTCTCACATTCGATGGACCGGGGAAAGGATTCAGCACTTCTTAGTTAATTCATATCAGTTATTTTCAATAATCTTTTCATCATGTTGTACGATGCCCCTCAACAATTAAAATCACCATGTCACCACCACACCTACATTAGATTTCTGAAGATTCCTGACATGGGTTGCTATCTAGAGGGATGCCTGCCAGGCTCTGTGGTGGGCCAGGGGTTGGCAAACTGAAGCTAGATTCTGTATAATAGTTGGCTAATCATGTTTTAAAATTGCTACTGGCATTTATTTATTTAGGATGAATAGCGAGGCTTTCACTGATTCATGTAGTGGAGTGCATGTTTGCACTGCATAGTGACAACCTCCATGTTGGGGAGGTGACAGGCGTATGTCACACTCCACTGTTTTACACCCTCTTGCCTTGCCCTCCTGTCCCTTCCCTTCGTCTCTCAGCTCCCTTCCCCGTTGCAAATGATACACTCCCTGTTTCCTATTCTCCATGGTTTCTGAAAGTCCAAAAATCTAAAATACACACTATTTAGCCTTTACAGAAAGGGTGTCCTAGCCAAAATTCGGAACAACCACTGTATCATAAAGAGGACAACGTAGGAACGAATGCATTGAGATCTCTTTCAGCCAAGGTTTCACATTTTCTGCCGACCTGGCAAGAACAAAACTGAACATCTGTGTACATTACTAGCCTCCGTCTTCTCCAGAGTAGCCTTTTCCTACAGCCCTCGTCTGTAGCCTTAGCCAGAAGGATCTCTGTAAAGGCCATTGGTATAGCTCAATGGACTAAGCACTTGCTTAGAAGAATCTCTCTTGGAATTCCACAGAGTTGTCAAGTTTGTGCTCCTATCTGTGAAAAAAAATGGACAAGTAATTGAAAGGGAACTGGGATGTATAATAGCATCATTAGAAGAAAAGGGAAATCAATGGATTTGAGTATCCTCTTCCTGTAAACTCGAGAGCTGCTTGCACACAGAATACCCTTAGAACTCACCCAGATTATATATTTGCTTTTCTTTGGATTAAAAATGTAGTCCTGAAATAACCCTAACATAGAATCCCTACAATTTGCATATAGAAACTGAGGAATAGTTTGCCATGATTAAAAATACTCAAGCATGATAACATTTGTAGTCTAAAGTTATTCTTAAATTGGTATAGTTTACAGTAATCTTGAGTATGTTCAGGCAGGGTGACATGCTCAGGTATGATTTACGTTGACAATCCATAAGTAGAAAACAAAGAGTTTATCAAGATAAGACAGTAGGTAGAAAAACATTAATCTAATATAACAAAATCACTTAACAAAGATATTTACAGAAGATACGGATACTCATTTCATTCCAATACATCACAAGAAAAACTGGAAACATTATGGCTTTACACAAGAAAGTGGTTGTGAAGTTGTTTACATCTATACAGCAAAACCTAGTGCTCTGTAGCGGGCAGTTGTGTCTGTGATAGCTTTAAATGCAAATACTCATTACTAAAGAGCCTGTGGTGGGCACAGGAGCCCCAGACCTTTGCTTACTGCAGGCCATACATAACCTTTTCTGAGTTACTTAGAATATTTTAAACCAAGAACACACATTTTGATGAAGTATATTTCAGCTCTGGAATGTAGAGATAAGAAACTAGCATCTTAAGAAGCAGAGAGCAATAAACAAAGCCCAGGGCCAATTGTAGTCTGTTACTTAGGGATTCCAGAAAGCTGGGATTCAAGGAGGCAGATAACAGCTGAGCCTGATGGCTCTTTGACTGTTGTCTCCTCCCTTGCTTGGCATGTTAATGGTTATCTCCTCCCCTCCTTGGAATCTTTTTATTTGACACTTGTGTGAGCCCAGCATTAGGCATATAGTGAAGGTCAACAGAGATTATAGTCTCCCCTAACTAAAGTGATTACGCACGTGAGCACATTCTTTAGCCTGTCATTGAGTACTCAGTAAAATTAAGATGCTTCTGTGGGTCGGGGCTCACTTTGAGAGAAACAGATCTCAGTGAGACCTCTGAGCTGAATTCATTGGGTCTTCTCATCGTTTCTTTCAGCAATGACACATAACGGCATACAACACTGGAAAATAAAGGTATAAACGAAGGTCTATCTATCAATACATCTGGAATAGTGAGGTAGAAGTAGAAGGCCACCTTGCACCAAAAATGGCCCATTTTCTCCCCTGGGCTGTTTTTTAGCCTAATTCTCTGTCTGCATTTTGCTTCTGAACTGTGTGAAAGACTTATGGCACAGCATTAGCCAGGGCTGAGGAACCACCTTTGGGCTCAGCTCTTATTATTGCCATTTCTACCTTCTAAGCAGTAGTCACCCACCATTCTTCTCGCCAAAGATAGCTCAGGTTGGAAAAGCTTGGAGGGAAATCTCCCCCTTAGCTATACATGCAAAACTCCCCTTAGGTAGTTATGCCAAAGAAAGTTCCTGTTAGCTATAGATGCATAAATCAAAAATTTTTTATACTGCCCTGAAAGAAAAAAAAAAAAAAAACATTCATATAGAATTTTTTTCTGTGCAACCTGAAAGGGTTTGCATTAAGCACCCCTAAACTTGGCCTGGTTTCCATTACACAAAATGCAACAGCAATAACTGAAGCATCAATGTTTTGTGGTCCATGAGCTCCCCACAGCGGGAGTCCATTCATATGAAAATGTTGTTTTCTAGTGTCTGTTTACTTATTTGTTTTTAGTTATACCAGCAAGTCATCAATATGGCATCTGCTCTTCTCTCTCTCTGTCTCTCTCTCTCTGTCTCTCTCTTTCTCTCTCTCTCCCCTTCCTCCCTTCCTCCTTTCTTCCCTCCCTCTCTCTTTCCCTCCCTTTTATTTGGTTTTAGTTTTATAGAGGGAGCACACAGAGAAAGCCCAAAATTCCACTGAAACTAAAGGTCTACTCGTGGAAATAAGTCTCCTCCATGGCCGCATCCCCAGCTGAGCCTTCTGAGACCGCAGTGACTGGGACAAGACAAAGGCTGTGAGGGACTTCAGGCAAAGCCCCCTGCTGGGCGAGCACCTGTTTGTGCACACGCCTAGGCTTCCGTGGAGGTGCATGTGTCTCTATTCTGCATTGCAGGGCCACGGGGCCTGAGGGCTCTTGTCGCTGTGTCGGGGGGAAAGAGGCTGCATTTGTCTGTCACCACCCGTGACTGTGGGTACGTTTGTCACCTCATTCATCGGCTAAGCCCCAGATCGCCACCATGATGCCCCTCAGCAGAGAGGGCGCTGTTGCCATTTCACTGCACCCCTCTATTCACTCTGGAAGGAAAGGTGACCATGGGCACTGCGACTAGTGTGGACCTGACCACATTTTGATACATTGTGAATTTCAGATTAAGAAAAGTCCTCTATGCTTGTGCAGGAATGCTAGCCCTGAGATCAACACGACCCTCCTCTGTTACCCTCCAGGGGTGCACGCGTGAGCCCCACAAAGGCAGGAGAGAACACAGGAACAAAATGTAGAAAGCACTTCCACAAAACAGAAGCACACTTGACATTCCCGCCCACCCGCCAACCACAGACTCAGGCTCTGCAGAGGTAAGGGGCAGCAATCGTGCACACCAGGCCACACCCCTTCCTCCATGCGCAGTGCTAGAGAGCCGAGGAGAGGGGTGGAAGAGGAGCCGATGCGTCCTTTCTGCAGACCCTGGAGCCCCCAGCACAGTTCTCCAGGATGGAGAGAAAAGCTGAAGGCTGAATGAAGAGCGGACTGTTATGCTGAGGGGATGTTTAAAGGCTTCGGCGCACACTGCAGGAGAGACTAGGGGAACTGCCACAAAACGGTAAGGAAGGGTTGGACACGGGACCGCTGTGAGCCCCACGACAAGAAATGGCAGACCACCACGTCACCCTCTCATGAGTTCACACTGTCCGCTAAATTCTTCCATAATGTGACTTTCGAGTCGGAAGAGGGGAATAAGCAGATACTCAATCGGTTACTGTTACCTATGTCTTTTTTCAGTTTACCCTCCAACGGACTTTCGAGAGCCCAAGCCCAGGCCATGCCAAGACGCCCGTGTGCATAAGCACGTGCTTGCTGTTCACAGTGCCCACGTCCCCTGCGTGGAGCTGGTGCCTGAGCATCGCTCACCCTCGCCCCTCTTTCCATCCCCCTTCCCTCCCCTGCCTTCCCCTGCCTCTGCCTCTTGATCCCTCCCATTCCAGAAGAGCTCTTTCCCTTCTTCCTATTATCTATCTTTCATTTCGCCCTTTATTTGTGACTTGGGTTTTCCATATAAGAGACACCATGCCATAGGGAAGCTTGTATTACCTTGTTCACTTCCCGTAAAGTGATGCTCCCAAGGGGCCTCCGTCTTCCTACGAAGCGTTCAAGTTCTCCTTTAGGGCACAGCTGTGCTCCATCCACTGTGTGTAAACTCTGCCTTCTCTTTATCCATTCCTCCGTCCATGGGCATCCAGGCTGCTGCCCAGGTTTGACTGCTGTGCCTTGTGCCGCAGTAAACACGGATGCTCATGGGTCACTGTAGTAAATTCTTGTACTCTTTGTAAATCCATTGCTCATCCTGCCGGGCCTCCTCTGTGCATGGTGTGTGTGCGTGCACACAGAAGAAGCCGGTCTGCCTGCCAAGACTGAACAGCTTGCTGAGATGCCTGCAAGTTCCTGCAGCCCAGGAATGGATGGCATTAAGGCAGTGGAGACACATGATGGCTCATCCCAGCCACGGGGCGTCTCCAGCGACATATGGAGGCATCAGGCAGGTAAAGACCAGGTAGAAGGGGACTGCAGGATGCCAAGGAATATAGATAGGATGGTCTCCTTCCAGCCTCACCCACGGAACACTCTCCTTTGGCCTGGAATTCCCCCTCTGCTCCCATACTTCTATTCAGGGCATTCTCTTCTAGCAGAGGGCAGGGTGGCTACATTTCCTGTGCTTCTGAATTTCCACTGTACAATAATGAAGCATGAGGCAAATAATTGGAAGAACTGAATAGAAACATATGCCTCTGGAGGACTCATTATAGAAAACTCAATGATTCTTTTCAACACTAGAAGTAAAGTTAGAAAAAAAATAAAGTCAGGGAAATCACATAGGCCACCGCATTGGGTGGACCCACAAAAGCCAGGTCTCTGCAGGAGAGGCGAGCTCGGGCAGCAGTCATGAAATCTGGCAGCAAGACAAACACAGGGCACACAAAGGGAACAGCTGTTCTGCAAAGCCCACACCCTGGGGACTGGGAGGAGCAAGCTGGGGACCCAGATGAGTTCTGTGATGGCGAGGACAGTGCAGGAAGAGGAGAGAGTCCCTGAAAGGCAGAGTCCATGACCACCTGTGCACACAGGGCAGGCAGGGGTCCAAGGCGCCTTTCCCTCTCTATGCACTGAGCTATAAGAGCAAGTCTCTGCACACTGAGCCAGTGGAAGAGGGAAGAGATAAACACATTCAACTGGCCGGCTCCTAGGACTGCGAGGTTCTGAGAGGGACCTGAGATGTAATGTCTGTACCCAGAGCTCAGAGCCACTGACACACAGTGGGCATACCCCGGGGCTGGGCTGAAAGGGAGAATAATGCTTAGAGAAAGAAGCACACTAAGCAGTGGGCAGCAACACCAGAGTCAAGACAAAGGTCCCGATGAAGGTGGAGGCTGGGTTGGAACCTGCTTCCAGGTACCTAGGTCAGCAACCCCAGGCAAACTCCAACTGAGTCTGCCCAGGTTCAGGACAGGCCCCTTCTACGTGCCTTTTCTAAAGAGTGAAAGGCATCCTAGTACCTGAGCCAAGAATGCTTACGCTGACAGCACAACTCATAGTAGCTAAGTCTGGATGTGCACCAACAGACCAATGGGTAAACTCAATGTGATCTCTAACCCCAGTGGAGTGCTACTCTTCTACAGAGGAGGAGAAACTGGAGTCACTTGTAGGAAAATGGGTGCATGCTGGGACCAATATTAAAGTGAAATAAGCCAGCACACAAGTTTAAATATCCGTGGTCTCTCTGTTTAGGAACTTAACTCTTTCCAAGAATCTGGTGGTGAAACAAACTGGATGTGAACTAAATCACATTCAAGGGTTAAGGCTCGGTGTTGGCCAGAAGAAGCTTCCTTCGGTACTCTTCCACTCTAATTTGCAGCCAGAATGTTGGGAGGAACTAGGTTGGCAAACCATGGTAGCACTTTCCCCAGAACGCAGGCCAGCGGATCTTTTACAAAAGGGACGATGGCGGGGAGATGGAAGGAAGGGGAAGGGAAGGACGGCCAGGGTAGAAGATAATGGCTATGCACATACAGCTCCTCCTCCCCAGGATGGACACCGCCAGTCTGTGCTACTAACATACACTGATTAAAAGTGAAAATTTGACAGTGAAAGAGCTTAGGAAAGGCCCTTTGGTTCTGCTTGGAAGCTCCCTTGCCATGCAGAGAGGGGCATGAGCCATCACTGCCCACATTCTTCTGAGGCGAAAGTGCACTGGTGAAATAGACCCAGGGCAGGTTCCCTGGGAAAGAGCTCTTTCCTGTTCTAAGATTAGTTCAGCACTCCGTGCATTCCGTGGGCTGAAGAGGGACAAATCTAACTCCACTCTTCCTCCCTCCGAGCTTGCTCTCGTTACCATGACAACTCACTCCATACACTGGTAGCCAGATGAGATCCAAACAGGAGAACGGCTTGCTCTGGTGGAATTGAAGATAATTCCTCAAAAGCAGATGGCAAACAGTTAGTTTAGTAGCCAAAGGAATTGAAAATGCATGAGGACAGGTCCATTCAGTGGTGAAATAGACTTAAACATTCCCAAAATTACTAAAGGCTTTAAAATAAATAGTAAAGATAGGATTTCCTCAAGAAGACAGAGTGGAAAGTAATGGAAAAAAGGTTTTAACTTGCTACCGTGCTATCCTATGGGCTTTGGAGATTATTGCTGCTTTGTGTGACTTACGAAGATGCTTGACATGTGATGGCTTGCTGTCCTTGAACGTCGGAAGTCAAAGCGAAGACTGCGAGTTCTGTTTCTCACCATGAGTGACTTGTAGCCTCTTCCGATTAACCACTCCAAACACCAGGGTCGGCTTCCACAGTCCTAACGTATGCTATTTGTATGTGAAGAGCTACAGCGGGGCCTCAGTATGTGAACTCAATTTGGGTTTTTGTTTTGCTTTGTTTTGTTTTTTTTTGTTTGTTTGTTTGTTTATGTATTTAGTTCAGGGTCTCAGCACATAGATCGGACTCTTAGCGATTCTCTTGTTTTCAGCCTCCTAAGCACTGGGATTACAGGCATGTGCCACCTCTTCTAGTCTTAATAGCAGTGTCAGAGAGTACCAGGGGTGAGGACAGCATGGCATGCTGGTGAAGGAACCCAGAGCCACTGAGCTCTGCCTAAGCTGGCACTTTAGTCCACTAAGCTATCTGGTTAGACAGATGAGCTGATTTTTTTTTTTTTCAAAGAGAAGCACTTGTTAGCCGGGTGTGGTGGCACATGCCTGTAATCCCAGCACTCGGGAGGCTGAGGCAGGCGGATCGGTGCGAGTTTGAGACCAGCCTGGGCTACAAAAGTGAGCTTACTATAGACATCCTCAGCTTTAGTGTTCCTAGGACTCTCCGTACTGATTCTCACAGTAGTTGTATCAGTTTACACTCCCACTCAAGATGAAAAACTATTTCTTTTTCCCTAACGCCTTGCAAATATTTGTCATCAAGAAGTGATAAGCATTCTTGATGACATAAGAAGCCATACTTTCTGGGTGAAAGTATGTTGTTCTAATTTGCATGGCTTGAATGACCAGCGTGTTGTATAGCAGCACAATTTATAACAGCTACATCTGAGAAGCAGCCCACGTGTCTACCAGCAGCTGACAGCATAAAGGAAATGTGTTCATTTGCAATCGCGCACTCCTTTACCATCAAAAAGGACAAACTTGAGGAATTTTTAGGTAAATAGATAGATCTTGAGAATATGATCTTAAGTGAAATAAAGCAGACACAGAAGATTAAATGTTGTGTTGTTTCGCTTGTGTGAGAAACACAAAGTATACAAAAAGGGCAAATTGGAAGACAGATACCAGGCAGCAGGAGAAAGTTATTCAAATAGGAAAGGGAAAAATTGGGGGAGGGAGAAACGAAAGGAAGGACAAAGGCTTTGAAAAAGAGAGAGAGAGAGAAAGAATTGGAGGACAAAATGGAACCAGAGGTTGTGTGAGTGGAGAGGAGAGAAGAAGGCTCAAAAGGAGTGGACAGGAATGGGAAAAAAAGAATTAAAGCAAATGAAAGACAGATGCAAATTCCCCATGATGAGTGAGACCATTATGTATGGAAATACTACTGAAAATGAATTAAGCAATATTGGAAAGTGAAGAGAAACACCCCTACATATACACGCAAGATATATGCAAACTTTGTTAACAATAAAAATCTCTGCAACTATTGCAGTGCATGGTAATGCATTCACCATTCACCCTTAAGTGTCTGCACAGTACACCATCATGCTGATGTTATCACCTTGGTAACCACACCCTCCTCAGCAGACCAATTTGTCATTAATACAAACAAGGTCATGAAGGACTTTTGGGCATATGCCTTGGAGCTCATGGTCTATTTATGCTCTGTGATGGATAGTAGCAGTAGATCTTCTGATCACAGGACATACACATCTAATATTTGACAAGTGTCTCAAAATTGTTCTTTAAATGGTCTATGAAAAGCTATCTGTTCACAAATGAAGCTGCCCAGTTCAGCACTACCCCATCTCTATACCATCAACCTGCTTGTTTTCAAAAACATGATGGCTAGAAGTAGTCATGCTTCAGAACTCCAGGCCTCTCCTTGTCCCCAGGTCACCAGCCTCCACAAACGCCTGACTCCCTTATTGTATACTGCCATAGTGCTTGCATAGAGCTTGTGTGGACCTCCCATACATCTCAAACCATGGCTAGATCACTACGGTACCTAATGCACACTAAAGGCTGTATGAAAGACAATTGTGCTACATCACAAAGGGAGTAAGGAGAGGAAAGTCTCTGCTTGCTGGGTCCAGGAGCAACTTTATTCTCAAATACATTTGGTCCAAGACTTTTTGACCACATGGATGTAGAACCTATATATATAAAAGGCTGTCTAGATGATAGATAGATACACAGATAGATAGATAGATAGATAGATAGATAGATAGATAGATAGATGACACATGTTATTGATTTTATAAATTTTCAGCCTTTTCATGGCTGCTTCATATTAGTAGTTTGCGAGTGTGTTCATTTTTACTTCATATGCTTTTCTACGTTCTTATTAGTCTACACTATTGTCAAGCAGTTTTCAAGTAATTTATACCAATCCCTTCCTATAATGACCATAAACACACTTGATTACACCTGTCCTTATATACCTTTTCAAATTATTTCTTTTGATTTCTGAAAGCCAAATATTGTGAATTTTGTTGTTGTTGTTGTTTTGTATTTTAGGGAAGGGTCTGCGGGGTGTTCAGGGTCTCACGACTGGATCAGACTCAGAGTGACCCACCTGTTTACAGCCTCCCAAGAGCTACGATTACAGGTGCGAGACTACCACGCCCAGTCTAGACTGCCAGCTCAGCACATCCCAGGGGCCAGGCAGGCAGGGCAGGCCCAGGGATGAAGCTCCGGCCCCTGCGCCTGCTTGCAGGTGCTTTAATCTGCTGAGCTATTTGGTTGGCCCTTAATATTATGGTTTTTAAACTGGGTTATAATTTTCTCCTTGTGTGTTACCCGATTGTTGTTTTGTCTATTTAGACTGCATTAGCAGCAGTGACTGAGCTCCCTGTGCTCTTCATGGAGTATAATTTTCAGTCATCGCGTTTAATGGTTTTCAGCTCAACTTCCGATATCGTCACTGACACTGATGGGCCGCTAGTTCTTTTTGTCATCCATTGCTGGTAGCTCTGTCACTGCATCTGGTATCTACTTTTATGCAATGCGGCCATTAAAAGTACAATCTCTGGAATCAGATGCACGGGTCAGCAGTTGTGCCTTCTCTTGATGTCACTGTGTGAAGATAAAGAGGCGACTGTGCCAATAGGCCCAGTGCCATCAGCGTTTTCAGCAAGTCGCGGCCCATTGATTAATTTTCATTGTGTGTCCTTGAAAGTAGCTTTTAGCTGGATTTTCACTGACTCAAAATTTGGAACAATTTTTAGTCTGTAAACTTATATTCTTAACCATCCGGAAGAAAAGCTTAGTGATACTATTATGCCATAACATAGATACTTGAGCTTAACATCACTATCTTGCTGAGTATCGAACATCTTACACTTAACTTGGAATTGGAGAAAAAAAAGGGCTACAAGGATAGCCAATTATTTTGGCCCTAGCCCTTCAAGGTCAATGAGGGCTCAGGACAGAACAGAACCTGTACCGTAACATCCTGTAATTCAGTGGTTTTCCAAATTTTCTGTTCAAGGAGATTATGGGGATAGACACAAAAGGGATTGAAGACACATAGTGCGCAAAAGGAGAGTCTCCTAGAGAGAAAACATTCTCTCATGCTTTCACAGAGAGCAAATTGGTCAAGCAATGGCTGTGACTCACACCCACAATCCCAGCAGCACTCACACCCATTATCCCAGCACTTGAACATGAATTTATCACAGCCTCTAGAAAGCTGCCCCAGGACTGCATGAGGCTTTGAGGGATAACTAGACAGAAACCGTAACGTGGGGTTGCAGGCATGTACCACTGTATCCTCTATTCTTCTAGCTTCTTAAGATGGAGTTTTGAGTTATCCCCTGTCAAATCTTTCTTTTCTAAAATATGCATTAAAGGGCTCGGCAGGATGGCTCAGTGGTCTAAAGCACCAGCAGGCGGCTGCAGGAACCACAGTTCAATCCCCAGCACCGCATGCTGTGCCAGCCCTGCCCTCAGGGCAGGCTGAGCCGGCCATAAAAATAAATAAACAAAACAAACAAAACTTCTGAAACAAGAAAAAAAAATAAAAATAAAAAACTTTTTAAAAAAGATCTAAATATAAAGCTTTTAGCTGGGTGTGGTGGCTAACGCCTGTAATCCCAGCACTCAGGAGGCTGAGGCAGGAGGATTGGTGTGAGTTCAAGACCAGCCTGGGCTATAAAAGTGAGGTCAAGGCCAGCCTCAACTGCATACCAAGATCCTGTCTCAAAAAGACAAATTAATTAATTCATTAATTAAATATGCATTAAAGAAGCAACACCCCTGAATACCTTGCTCTCAAGGAACTTCCCACATTTTGATATCTGTTTCTGCAAATGCATCAAAATATTCTATACAGGGCCAGATAGCAAATATTTTGGAATTATTAAGCCAAAATGCAGTACTGTGAACATTCTAAAAGTGCTTAGATCACAAAATTCAGTACTCACAGATTGCTATTCTTGTAATCAGAAATAAAAAATAATGAGAAATCAGTATTTGTAATGCAATTATAATGAAGGAAAGAATTTTAATTCAGGGGATCCATCTATATTTTTTTTCCTTCAAATAACAAATTGTGAATGAGAATAAGAACACAGTGTTTGATTTATTGTAAGAAGATGAAAGATTGATTTTAAAATGCTGGGAGCTGTGGCTGGGACTCAGGATATGTGGGTAGAGCAGGGATGTAGATGCGCTGGCCCCCTAAGAACAAACACTTCTCCAGTGTAGCCCGTCATTCATTCAAGAAACAGCTGCTGAGGGACCATCCTTTTAACAGCTTGGGTACCTCGGAGAACAGCACAGAGAGAACACTTGCCTCATTGTGCTCACATCTACAGTTGATGCAACGAAATACAGGATAGTAGGGAACAGGGAGATGAACCATTTGTACATCGGAAGTGGACCAAGAAACAGGGCAGGAGGACAGAATGGAAAAAGAACGAAGAGGTACTGTGTGCCAGTGTTGTACGCAGCTGAATTAGACAGAAATACCACAGGCAGTTAGTTAGACAGGGCCAGGCCCTCAGGAAGACACGGAAGACAAGCTGTAAACAGACACTCCTCTGCTGTGGACCAGATCTCAAGACAAAAGTAAACAAATACAGATACATACTTCCTTAGGGATGGGCATCAGGGATTGATATTCTAAGTAGGCATCAATCATCTTGAAAGAGCCCAGTTGAGTCACTAACCCAACCCCCAACACGAAGAGACTGGACTTAATCTATTTTACCTGAGCGATAGTGCTTGTAATCTCATTGGTTGATCACAGCTTTGTCCCACCTCGTACCCATCTAAGAGAGTTCCATGTCTTCTCCACAACCTTAGACCTGTCTCACCACGTGGTTGTCCTCTATAAAAGCCTCTGGAAGAGACGGCTTTCCGGTGACAACCTGTTCAGGACTGTCCCTCTCTCAGACAGGAGCTTTCTCTCCCCCAATAAATCTACTCTGCTTGTAACCTCTGTTTGTCCCTAGAATTCATTCCTCAGTTTTACAGAACACGAACTCCTCCGAGGGACTTTTCCGGTTAAGAGATCAGTTTCTCCTGTACCATTTCGAGGTCGTCTGCCCGGGATCCGTTTTTTCTCCCTGCATCCCCAGCTCCCCACGATGGGCATAGTCAGCGTGTACCGGTAACAATAGAAATTTAATGATACAATACCGAATATACTTTATGTTGGATTAATCCAGCTTACTTACAGTGTCTTAGGTTTAAACTAGGAAAAAAAAAGAAATTAGTGAAAGATGGAATTGGGTATGGAATTAGTGGTGCTGACCTCCCCAGAAGATATTTGAGCTTATTTGTCAAAGTTCACCATGCTTAAAGGTGAATGATTACAGTGTGCAGTTGGACAGAAGATTCACTAAATTTATTGGGAAGCCATGTATATATTTTACCAGCCTGTACATTTATTTCTTATGTGTCCTTAATGAATTTTTGGTGGCATATCACACACTGTATAAGATATGATAGACTATATATAAAATATATAGCTTTCCTTGTAGAGTCCTTAATTTTATCCTTCATTTAGAAAAAGATGGAAATGTGAATTTTCAAGTTGTTCTTGCTTGCATTAAGCAACAATCAAATATCTTATTGTCATTTCAAAATAAAAATTGCCAAGTGTGGTTGTGTACACTTGTGGTCCCAGCACTCCAGAGGTTGAGGTAGAATGGCTGGTACAAGCTCAAGGCCAGCATGGCCTACGTGATATGTTGAACAGGAACCTAAATGATATATTGAGATCTAGTTTTAAAAAAAGGAAGGACAGGGTAAAGAGGCAGAGAAAAAAGATATTAAACTGATCTTATAGAAAAAAGATATTAAACTGATCTTACTCTTTATCTGAAATTCAGTTTGAAATTAAAGGCTCAAGTGCTGGGGACATGGTGAACTAAGCCCTGTCTAGGCAAGCACAGCTACCGGACTGGGTTTGATTCCCTGGCACCACATGCAGTGCTGGCCCTGCCCCTGGGCATGCTGAGCCAGCCACCAAGTCAGGGTGTGGTGGCCCATGCCAGTAATCCCAGTGCTGAGGGGTCTGAAAACAAGAGGATCACTACAAATTGAAGCTGCATAATGAGACACTGTACCAAGTCCATTAAAAGGAAGGGAGAAAGGAGGCAGAG
>PVJA010022270.1:0-2500 GCA_004027025.1 Myocastor coypus
AAAAAAAAAAAAAAAAAAAAAAAAAAAAAAAAAACAAACTAAACAAACTAAAAGACGCTACACAAGGACCTGAGGCAGAGGTGCCAGGAAGCCAGTCCAGCTATGCCAAGTTTCTGGGAGGAGGAGAAAGACTCACCCCGCTATAAAAACAGCTAAGAAAGCCATATGTGGCGGTGCACACCTGTCATCCCAGCACTCGTGGGGCTGAGGCAGGAGGGTCCCTGTGAGTTTGAGACCAGCCTGGTCTACATAGTGAACTCAAGACCAGCCTGAAGGGCAGAGCGTGACTCTGTCTCAAAAAGACAACCAACAGAAAACCCAGCAAAAAACAAGGTACCAGGCTCTCCCATCTTTCCAGAGCCACCTGCCCTGACTCTTTTCAGGGCGGCTGTCTACCTTCTTTTTGCCTCCTCCTCTGCACAAAGTGCCTGCGCTTCGTTCAACTTTGCGCCTCCAGTTTATCACTGGGTTGAGCTCCGATCCCAGTGGGTTGCTGAGGCAGCAGAACGGAAGTGAGCGTCTCCCAGAGGCAGCAAGTTAAGTCCAGTCTAACGGCCCTATCTCAGAAAAAGAAAGAACAAAGAAACGAATGCTAGTGAAAGGGCTGGGGAGATAGCTCCGTGGCACAAGTGCCTGCCTGGCAAGTGCAAGGTCGTGAGTCCAAACCCTGGTCCCGCCAAAAAAAATGCTAGTGAGTGGGGTCTGCTGTGTGGTAGGTGCTACCTATGTGACACTAGTCACACCCTATGTGACACTAGTCACACCCAATGGCTCAGGGCCATTGTTTTGTTTTGTTTCCTTTTTGAGACAGGGTTTCACTATGCAGTCCAGGCTGGTCTTTTAAAAAAAAAAATTAATTTGTTTTATTTATTTTTTTTTTTGTGGAACTGGGGTTCGAACTCATGAACTAGCACTTGCCAGGCAGGCACTTGTGCCACAGAGCTATCTCCCCGGCCCCTGAAAAAAAAAAAACTTTTTTTCATTTATTTATTTGGTACAGGGTCTTGCCACACAGCTCATACTAACATGCTGGGATTACAGGCATGTCCAGTTTGGTGACCAACCAAGCATGTGGTACGAGGGATCAAACCTGGGTCCTTGCGCTTGCCAGGCAGGCACTTAGACAGAAGAGCTATCTCCCCAGCCCTGTCCAGGCTGGTCTTGAGCTCACTTTGCAGTGCAGGCTGTTTTTGTTTTTGTTTTTTGTTTTTAGAGATTTATTTTATTTTTTTATAATTTTATTCTTTGTTTGTTTGTTTGTTTTTATGGCCAACTCAGCCTGCCCTGAGGGGAGGGCTGGCGCAGTGTGTGGTGCCAGGGATCAAATCGAGGTCCCTGCAGCCACCTAAGCTTTCCTAAGCAGGCGCTTTAGACCACTGAGCCATCCTGCAGGGCCCTGCAGGCTGGTTTTGAACTCTCAGCCTCCCAAATGCTGAAATTACAGGTGTGCATCACCACACCCAGCCTGTCCCACTTTCTCCCCTGCTGCTGGGGCTTCCTGCTATTCCCCCAAATGGATCCTTGCCTTTGGGCCTGCTGCTGGGAGCCAGGTGAGCAAAACAGAGATGTCCTGTGGGAGACACAGGGGACATCACCCAGAGCAGGGGCAGGGCGACTTGCCTGCCTCCTATCCCAGCAGGCAGTGTGCATGGCTGCACAGCTGAGAGGACCCACACTGCTTCTCCGCTGGGTGGGGAGGGGTCGCGCCTGCGTCCTTATTAGGTTTTCCAGAATTTTGTGAGCTGCATGTTCCACCCCTGGAGGCTTGATCTCAGCCAGGACAGGAGGGAACTTCCAGTAGGGGAGTCTGGGTATACCTGGGGCCTGACTCAGAGAGGAGCTGCTCAGGAGACAGAGGAGATGGACCAGTCCCAGCTTGAGTGACAGCAGCTGAGACTCCTGTTGGCTTCCTGCTCCCTGTGCCAGGAAAGGTCACTGAGGAAAGGGAAAAAAAAAAAAAAAAAAAAAGGAGGAGAGGTCACTGAGAGACAGCGTCAGGGTGCTGGGGACAGAGCCAAGCACACTGGCGGGGGGGGGGGGGGGGGGCGCATCCCTTGCGCCCTCTGGTGGCAGAGAAAAGAGGACTCAAAACAGGGATGACATGGCCAGAGCAGCACCCCTTGCACGCATAGAGCAGGCTTGTCGAGAGAGGTGCCCTCCTGGGTCCTTAGGGCAATGTCACTAACCGTCACCCTGTGCTATGCTTGTCCCCTTCCCAGAAGCAGAGTCAAAGCCCCTAACCCAGCCCACACTTGCCGGCCACCCCAAGCCGACGCCCCCATCCTAGAGCGCCTTCTTCCATGCCTGATATTTTTTACAAAAACGCTCACTTTGCACTATACCAGTCTTGACTCCTCCATTTCTCTACAGGAGCCACACTTTTCCATTCTGCTCCAGAGTGAAGGCAGAGACCCCTACTCGCCACAGCAGAGCGCGCCCCCACCCCCAACACACACACAGCAGACGCGACTGCAAGGGCCAACTCCAGGGCTGGGCCTGA
>PVJA010022270.1:7500-25316 GCA_004027025.1 Myocastor coypus
GCTGGGGAGATAGCTTCTGTGGCACAAGTGCCTGCCTGGCAAGTGCAAGGTTGTGAGTTCAAACCCCAGTCCCGTCAAAGGAAGAAGAAGAAGAAGAAGAAGAGGAAGAGGAAGAGGAAGAAGAAGAGGAAGAGGAAGAGGAAGAAGAGGAAGAAGAAAAAGAAAATCTGGGGCCTGCCGGGCGAGGTGGCGCACGCCTGTAATCCCAGCACTCGGGAGGCTGAGGCAGGAGGATCGGTGTGAGTTCGAGACCAGCCTGGGTTACAAAAGTGAGCTCAAGGCCAGCCTGAACTGCATAGTGAGACCCTGTCTCAAAAAGAAAAAAAAAAAAAAAAAAAAAATCTGGGGCCAGGGAAATAGCTCAGTAGAACAAGCACTTGCCTGGCAGGTGCAATGGCCTGAGTTCAATCCCCGGTCCCACAAAAAGAAAGAAAGAAAAGGAAAGGAAAGAAAGGCAATGGAGATACCATCTGTAATCCAGCGCTCTGGGGAAGCTGAGGTAGGAAGATGGCCAAGTTTGAGCCCAACCTGGGCAACCATAGCAAGACCTTGCCTCCAAAGAAAAAGTGAGAAAGGTCAGAGTGTGGATCAGAACTAAGGCCCTGGGCTCAATATTCCTCGGAGAAAGAGAGATAGACAGAGAGAGAGGAGATAGAGAGACACAGAGACACAGAGACATACTGAGACAGGGAGACAGATCAAATGGCCAGCAGAGATGCCACATGCTTGGAGTTTCTGATCTGGTTTCAATCCACCAAAGGCCCCAGACAAGATCCCCGGAAACTGGAGTGCACTTTTAGTTTTCGGGCCCCAAACTCCCTGATCATAACTGCCTTTCAGTTATCCCGGAGCATATGCCCCACTTCGGGAAAGCGCGCCCCCTGGCGGCCCGCTGGCTCCTCGCAGGTCCCCCACCCCCGCCCGGTGCTCGCGTCCTCTCCCGAGCTCAGCTTCCTGTCCGCTCAGTGGCCAGCGATGCTCGTGCCAGGCACTAAGGGTGCCTGCCTTTGAATCAAACCCAAACCACCCTCCACCCACACCCCGTGGTGGAGAAATCGTCTCAAAAAAGCTGGGGACCTGAGTTTGATCCCTGATACAAAAAAAAAAAAAAAAAGTTTAGGGGCCCCAGGTGTGATGGCCCGCGTCTGTGACCCAACACGAGGAAGGCTGAGGCTGGAGGGTCACAGGAGCTTAAGGCCAGCTTCCTAGTAGGTTCAAGCAAGACCAGTCTGAATTACATAACAAGACCCTGTCTCAAAAAACAAAAATAATACGAAGAAACCAGGGGTGCTTTGCTGAGCTACTCCCGGCCCTTGTGTTTGTCTTTTTTTCTCTTTCTAAATCGTCCAAGTCTGCCTAGAGTTTGCAATCCTCCTGCATCAGCCCCTGCCTGGAGCAGCTGAGATTACCGGTATGCACAGCCTCACCCAGCTCTGACAGTCCTTTATTAAGCCACCACCATGGAGATAACATTTAAAAGCTTGGGCTTCATTCACCCCACAAATACTGGTCCAGCTGCCTGGGTGCAGCAGGAAAGAGCACGCCCTGAAAGCCAAGATAAGCAGCTCTTTTTCCTTTCTTCAGTGCTGAGTGCCGAACTCAAGGCCTGCGCACCTTACAGTCCCAGCCTTTTCCTGGTGATGTTCTGGTTTTGTTGAGAAAGGGCCTTGCTACCAAGGCTAGGCAGGCCTTGAACCCCCAGCCCGGCCCCTGCCTCCACCTTCTGACCACTGGAACCAGGTTGTACGCCACAGCCCATAGGCCCCTCAGGTTTCTTCCCCAGTTCTACGTTCTGAGAAGGGCTTCTCAGTGTTGTTGCCCTGAGACCCAGGCTCCTGCCCCCCCCCATATTGCCTCAGTGTGCATGCTCACTAACTCCTAGTGGACACAGAGTGGCTGCTTATGGGAGAGATCTTGTCACCAAGGGATGCCCGAGTCACCTCCTGTGAGTTGCTTCACATTCTCCTGACCCTTCTGGTTTCAGAAGGTCACCCTGGCTGCTGTCATTGAAGCCACTACCTGATCCTCTATTGTCCTCTCCTCACCCCCACAGTGACCCTACAGCAATCTGATCCTGGTCCCAAACTCACCATGGAGCCCAGGCAACTGTCTAAGGAACAGACCCGAGGTTCTGTATTTTCAAAAGAGATCCTGTGACCCAGAGGTAGAGCTTGGTGGCAGAGAGTATCTAGAGCATGCATGAAGCCCTGAGTTCATACACACACATACAAAGAATCTCTAAACTACTAGGAGAAGAAAAAAAGACAGAGACCAAGGCAGAGATAGACTTATCTGCTGATATTGAACCATTCCAAACTATATGATATAAAAGCAATCAAGATTTAAAGCTGGGTGTGATGGCACACACCTGTAATCCTACCTCTCAGGAGGCTTCCAGTTCTAGGTCAGCCTGGACTACATAGGGAGTTCTTGTCTCAAGAACAAACAGTAACAACCAAGATTTAAAATAAGGCAGGCATGGTAAGGACCTTTCGCAATCCAGCACTCAGGGAGGCTGAATCGGGAGCATTGCAGGGAGTTCGAGGCCAGCCTGGGCTACATAGTGAGTTCAAGGCCCACCTGAAATATATAGCAAGACCCTGACTCAAAAGAAAACAAAAAGAGGGTGGGGAGATAGCTCTGTGGCGCAAGTGCCTGCCTGGCAAGTGCACAATAGTCATGAGTTCAAACGCCCATCCTGAAAAAGAAAACAAAAAAAGCAAGTTAATAAGGTTTAGGACAGTGTCTAAAATATACTAATTTGTATAAAAATAAAAGGTGTGTATGGGCCCGGCAGGATGGCTCAGTGGTCTAAAGCGCCTGCTTAGGAAAGCTTGGGCAGCTGCAGGGACCGCAGTTTAATCCCCGGCACCACATGCTGCGCCAGCCCTGCCCTCAGGGCAGGCTGAGCCGGCCATAAAAATAAATTAATTAATTAATAATAAATAAATAAATAAGGTGTGTATGGGGGAATCTATACATGGATTTTTCAGCATCTTACTGATAGGTTCTGGCCCTAGGATGAATGACTAAATCATCCTGGTGGTCATCTAATATGGCTGAAGCCCTTAAAACAAAAGCCTGAAAAAAAAAAAAAAAAAAAAGCCTGTCTTCCCCACCTCCCCCCTTCTTCGCTACTTTAGCGCAGGGAGCAATTTCTTTCACCCTTCCCTGCCCTCAGGGCAGACCCCCAATCAGCCCCTCAGGTAGAACTAAACATCCCCTTTAAACTCTATCCCTGGCCGAAGGCCATAAAAGCCTCAGCCTCCCTTTGTTCCAACCAAGAGAATCCCTTAGCTTCCCCACTTTCTCTCCAGGTCCCCTGAGATAATAAAGCCCCTTTCCCTTTTTCCTTTTTTTTTTTTTTTTTGTCTTTTTGAGACAGGGTCTCGCTATGCAGTTGAGGCTGGTCCTGAGCTCACTTTTGTAGCCCAGGCTGGTCTCGAACTCGCACCAATCCTCCTGCCTCAGCCTCCTGAGTGCTGGTATTACAGGCGTGCACCACCACGCCCGGCCCCTTTCCCTTTTTCCTTCTGCCTGTTTCTCTGCTGTGAGGTGCTGTCACAGAAGTGGGAAGTGATGGGACAAAGAAGAGGCAAGCTTCCTGCACTTCTGAGGTGTGTGGTCAGCTGAGGGACTGGCCCTGATTTGTGAACCACTTCATAAGTCACAAAGACAGCTGAAAATAGGTGGCACCCAGAGGTGGGGGGCGGCAGGGATTCCTTAGGCAGGGTGTGAGAGTAAAGCTTCCCAGCAAGGAGAGGCTGGCTGCAGCGGTGAGGCTGGCTGGGGGTGAGCAGGCCACCTGACAAACCTGCTCCACTGAGGTGTGGCAAGTCCTTAGGTTTGGTAGAGACAATAAACTGGTCCCAAAGTGGATCCTGACCACGGCTCACAGGTGGGGCTCTTCTCTCCTCCTGTGATGCTGCAGGGCTGTGGGAAAGAAGTCTGATGAACTACTGGGGCAACACTTTGGTTAAAGTTCTATATTCCTTTTCCTTCCACTCGGCAGCTATAGACGGTCCTTGTGCAGAACCAGAACGGCCATGCACTACCCCTCACCCTTCAGTAGGCAGTAGGCAGCACTGGGTGCAGCTCAGGGAACAGGTACAAGGGTGTGGCTTCTTCCTGATCTCAGGCACTGAAACAAAAACAAAAACAAATCAAGGCAAGGCTGATTTTCCTGCTTAGGGGATCAAACCCAGGGGCTCCTGCATGCCAAGCTAAACTCTACCATTGACCTCTCCTCCCAGCCCCTATCAAGCCTTAAGACAAAACAGAACTGATCGACCCTAAATTTTTATTCTAATCCTTGGATCTTGGAAATGCTTTGGCATGTTACTAATCCTCAAGGGCGAATGTGAGGGCCTTCTGGGCTTGGAGGATTGGCTTTAATGTTTGGGTTTCCTTGAAGCTGTTCTCTTTCTCCTCAGGACAGGGCACTGAATACAGGGCACTTATCTACATCCCACCCCACCCCCCACCCCCTACCCCCCACCGCCACCGCCACCACCTTTTATTTTATTTTATTTATTTATTTTTTGCAGTACCAGGGATTGAACTCAGGACCTTGCACTGGCCAGGCAAGTGCTTATTCTACTGAGCCATCTCCCTGCTCCCCCTTTTATTTTATTTTATTTATTTATTTATTTATTTATTTTTATTTTCTTAGTTATGGCTGGCTCAGCTTGCTCCAGGGGAGGCTCTGGCGCAGCATGCGGTGCTGGGGATTGAACCTTGGTCCTTCTGGTTGCCTAAGCTTGCTTAAGGAGATCACTTAGGCCGCTGAGCCATCTCACCAGCCCCTCCCCCTTTTTATTTTAAAGAGAAAAAAACCTGAAAACAATGTTAAATTTCAAAACAGAATAGTAACAATGCCTAATACATTGCTTACTGTTATCTTCCATGTTTTTGCTCAAATTAATGTTTTTGTTTCTGTTTTTTAATGGTACCAAGGATCAAACTTGGGACCTTATGCTTGCCAGGCATGTTTCTGGCACTTGAACTCAGGGCCTTGTGCATTCTAGGCAAGCACTCTACCACTGAGCTACACCCCCAGCCGCAGCCCCTGTCCACAATGGTCTTGAACATTCGATGGCTAAGTTCATCCTGCCCGTTTCCTGGAGTGCTGGGACTGCAAGTGAATACCACACCCAGCTTTTTGTTTGTTTTGCTCTTGTAAAAGAGAAAACGCAGCATCTTGCTCTGTAGTCCAAACAGGCTTTGAACTGGGGGGTATTCAGCTTCCTGAGTACTGAGATCACAGGCATGCGCCAGCATGGCTGCCAGCAGTGTAGTATTTTCCTACACACATATGACATTTTGGCAGTATCCATTTTCGCCTCCCCTCCTCACACCCTTTTCTCATATTCCCTTCCTCTCTTATTTCTTTCTGAGACAGCATAGCTCAGGCTGGCCTCAAACTCACTATCTAGTCTAGACTATCCTTGACTTCTGGATCCTCCTGTTTCAGCCTCCCGATGGCTGTGATTACAGGTATGTGCCACTGTACTAAGAATGATTTTCTACATTCTCTAAAACTGCAATTATTTTATATCACTCATATAATACACAGTTCTTAAGTAAAAGTTGTTGGAAGAAATGCTTCATGGTAACCCCAAGGAGAGATAGTGATCATAGCCCCTGCAGGCATTGGAACATCCTAAAATAAGTGTTTGCTCTTTGAGTTCCAGATGAGGGTGGGTATACACCTTAGTGGTGTTAGTGCCTGTCTGGCAAGTACAAGGATGAGTTCAAACCCCAGTACAGAAAAAAAAAAAAAGAAAGAAAGAAACAAGGAAAGTTCCAGATGAGTCTGGGCAATTTGGGGACTTACTGAGACCATGTCTCAAATAAAAATAAAAGGGTAAGGATTTAGCTCGGTGCAAAGGCCCTGCTTTCAACCCACTGTACTGGGGGGAAAATAATCACACTCCAAAAAGTTTATATTTAGGCCAGAGAGATGGTTCAGTGGCATAAGCACCTGCCTGGCAAGTGCAAGGTCCTGAGTTCAATATTCAACCCCACCACCCAAAAGTTTATGTTTAGCAAAAAAACCCACAAAAACACAAAAACAAATTGCAGGAAGTATATGTCTGCTCTAACAGTGCCTCCTCCAGACAGTTCCTTACACAGGCTGGTTGCTGAACCTGCAGGTATCTTACAAAATTATGCTAAGAGCCACTATGATCTGCTAGTACACTGTAAAAATAACCTCTAAAACTGGGATGCTTCCTTTCTCTGGATTTTGTGGATGAATTGAATTAATAGAGATAGCTCACTTGGAACAGAGTCTGGAGCATAAACACAACCTACCTAAGTGCTCTAGGAATGCAGGGGGGTTGTGTGTGCGGAAGGATAGAAAAGTAATGATTCTTCTGCTTTTTTTTTAAGACAGGGTTGCACCCATCAGATCAGGCTGGCCTTGAACTCACCATGACTCATGACAAGCCTCCTCTCTCAGCCTCCCGAGGGCTGGGATTACAGGCATGCACCACCACACCTGGCTTCTGGACAAGAGCAAAGAATGCTGAAGTCCACAGCACAGGCCATACGGCAGGGCTCATGCCCACTGCAGACAGCAGAGCCTGCAGGGCAGGGTCTATTAAAAACTCCAGAATTAGCAGGGTGTAGTGGTGTACACCGTAATCCCAACTTTTCTTAAAAGTAAGAGAGCAAGCCGGGCGTGGTGGCTCACGCCGGTAATCCCAGCACTCGGGAGGCTGAGGCAGAAGGATCAGTGCGAGTTCGAGACCAGCCTGGGCTACAAAAGTGAGCTCAAGGCCAGCCTCAACTACATAGTGAGACTCTGTCTCAAAAAGACCAAAAAAAAAAAAAAAAAGTAAGAGAATCGCTAAATCCAAGTCTCGCCTGGGCAATTTCTTCAAGATCTATCTCAAATATTACAGCAACAACAACAAAAAAAGAGCTAATAATATAGCTTAGCTTGATCTCAAGTACTATCAAAAACCTAAAAAGTCTCCAGAAATAAGACTTCGGGTACCTGATCCATAGTACCGTATGGCTAAGCGTCAGAGACAAGGCCATGTTCAATGAACTCTCCCTTGACGTTCTTCAAGGATCGCGAGGAAGGAGCCGCCGCCTAACTGGGTGGGAACTACACTTCCCAGCAAGCAACGGGGCCACTACATCCCTCCTTACCCTCCGTCGCGCCAAGTACTTCTGGGAGTTTCACTGACCTCTGGGCCCCGCTCAAATCGACCCCCCTCCCTTTTCCCCTAGGTCCCGCCCCTCGGCGGAGCGGATGACTGGGCCTAGGACCAGGAGCTCCTTCCTTTTTCGTCCTCATTGGCTCAATCTAGCTGCCATTCGAGAGACAGGAGGAAAAATTGCTTCCTGATTGGTGAGTTCTGTTTGGCGCCAAGTAGGATAGGGGGGCGGGGCAGTGGTGGTCCCTTGGAAGCTGCTAATACCGCGAAAAGCCACTTGGCTGCAAAGGACAGAGGCGAAGGTCGTGAGTGTCCATCGACCCACGACAGGAGCAAAGGCGTGTGAAACGTGAAAAGATTGTGAGCCAGAGCTTCTTCTTCGAGCATCTCTCCTGCTCCCCTCTGCACCAGCCTCGCTTGTTTAGATTTAGTCTCCAGGTTGCCGCCGCCCGCCCGACTGGCCTCGCGGGGTGAGCGGAGCCCCGAGCTTGCGGCTGGATCCCCGCCCGCCCGCGCCGTCTGCCCGTGGCCGCTGCGTCCTGGAACCGCAGGGTCGCGTAGGGCTTTGAGCCGCGGCCGCGCAGCGGACGCAGAGGACGGAGCGGGAGCCGGGAGGCCGGCGCCGCCATGGAGCTGGGCCCGGAGCCCCCGCACCGCCGCCGCCTGCTCTTTGCCGGCAGCCCCTCTCCTGTGTCGCCCATGTCTGCCAGGCCTCTGTTGGGCGCGCCAGTGGCCGGGGGGCTGTCGCCTGTCACCACCCTGACCGTCACCATGGACCAGCTTCAGGGCCTGGGCAGGTAAGGAGTCGGAAGGACCCCAGCGGGGTGGCGGGGTCGCCATGGGCACCGTGCTGACCCAGGTGTGAGTTTCAAGCCCAAGTCAGGCCCAGGGAGGCATCTCTGCGTCCTCAGGTCACCTCTCCGCTCATTTGTGCCCACACCCCTGTCCGGGAAGCTCCTAGTTATCTCCACACTTCTCCCGGCGGAACCACGCGCCGGACCGTGCTTTCCCGGAGCTTTGTTCCTTCCCAACAAAGGGAACCGGCGTTTTCTTTCCCAGATGTTTGTAGTCTCGGGCGTTTCCATTGTTCACCACTCAGCGACCCAAAGCCCAGGCTTTTTGTTTAATTTTCTCTGCCTCTTACTGCCCCAAAGTGCACCCCACAGTGTTTCTTAGGTAGCTGGCACCCCTGCAGTGTTGGGCGTCACATTTTCTGACACCTAGGTGTGACTTGTTCACCGCCCTGTAAAAGCGAAGTCTTTGGTCCCCTGTACCTTCTGCAGCTTGTTCCAGCAACTGCTCTTGGAGCACGCTTTTACTCAAGGAGCACTCCAACAATGGCCATCTTCCCCGTGTCCTCCATGAGGCTCAGGACCAGGCCCACCCACTCCTTTCTTGAGGGTTAGCTTGGTGTTCAGGGCAGCCAAATGGGATCTGTGGCCTGGCAGAGAAGTTAAGGTGGTTCTGACAGCCTGGCTGTTCCATGGCCCACCTGCATGTGACCTTTTACTTGTGTCCTGATAATTGCTCACAGGGAAATGTTCTTTTGGTTTCAGTGAGTGTGAGCAGTCCCTGGAGGCGAAAAACAGCAGTCTGCAGAGAATGGGCTCCTCAGAATCAACTGACTCAGGTATTTTTGGTTTTCTGAAACAAGGTCTTTCGATGTTGTCACCAAAGTCCATGCTGGCCTCAAACCTCCTGCCTCAGTTTCCTGAGTGCTTGGGTTACTGGATTGCTCCGCCACACCTGGTTTCAGGTGTCCTATAGTCTTCACTCACCACGTGTCTGTCATGTGGGCTGCTGTACTGGAAATTTGAAATGTCCTTTCACCCAAGAACTGTAAGTGGCATTCAGAGAATATTAAGGGTTAAAATGAAGGTGAGAGTATTAGAAGTGGAGGGAATGTGTCATGCAGCTTTTGCCACTTTATAAATTCATATTACTGCAGGCTTCCACAGGTGCAGTGTTTGGTATACGGGTTAGGAAACCACCAAGAGCAGAAGCCCTATAAACTGTAGTTATTATATATAGGGCCTTTCTTAAGGGTAAAATAGGGATGGACTGAAACAGGGTTTCACTATGCAGTTCAGGCTGGCCTTGAACTCACCTTATAGACCAAGGATCTTCCTGCCCCTGCCTCAGGGTTTTGTCTCAAATTTTAGGTCCTCTTGCCTGAGCCTCCTATATAGCTAGGATTGTAAGCATGTGCTAGCACGCCTTGCCTCTGCTTCCCGAAGTGCTGGGGTTACAAGCAATGAGCCACCATCCCCAAATTTGTATTTTTTTGTTTGTTTGTTTGTTTTTTTGTGGGACCAGGGTTCAAACTAACGACCTTGCACTTGCCAGGCATACTTAAAATCAAGATTCTTACAGGAAAAATGGTGGTATATTTCCTTTCCATAACTGGAACTCATAAAAAGTTGGGTGGGTTACCTGGCTATCGAAACAATTATGCCACAAAACAATTTAATTTAGATGGACTTATTTTTAGCAAAGAAATGTGGTGTGCATTATTTCCTGAGCCGTGGTTTTCATTTCCCACACAGGTTTCTGTCTGGATTCTCCTGGGCCCTTGGACAGTAAAGAAAAGTAAGTGTTCACTGCTTTGAGACATTTTTGCTTAGAAAACCTTCCTTAAGGTTAAAGTGAAATTCTTGATGCACTGAAGTGTTTCTCTAGAGTGAACTGTTCCTAGATCCTAGGAACAATAGCATCTGGAGAATGAGTAGTTTGTGTTGGCACCTTTGAGAACATTTTCTCCTTCATTTTAGCTGTGTTGTAATTTAGGTATTTGTGGGTCTGACCTAAACCATTCCTCTACCTTCAGATGTTAAAACCTTAAGAGAGTGTGTGCTTTTGGTTTTAAAGATAGAGTCTCACTGTAGTTTATGCTGGTAGTAGTCCTCCTGCCTCAGCCTCCTAGGTGCTAAGATTATAGACCTGCACCATCATACCTGGCAAGAGAATGCATGCACTTTAAAGAAGATTCCAAGTCTGAGACTGGGTCTCATTAAATTGCTACATTGGGGCTAGGGACACAGCTCATAAGCGCCTGCCTGGCAAGAGCAAGGTCCGGAGTTCAGTCCCCAGTACCACAAAGATCAGTCAATAAATTGCTAAGTTAGGCTCAAGAGATGAGGTTTATTGTTAGGTCACTAAATTTTTTGTTCTTTTTTTCCCCCGTTGGTACTAGGAATTGAAGCCAGGGTCTTCACACTGAGCTATATAATAAGCCCTCTTAAAAAAAGAAAAGAACTGTTGTTTTAAGACACACTCTTTTTTTTTTTTTTTTTTTTTTTTTTGTGGGACCAGAGTTCGAACTCACGGCCTTGCACTTGCCCAGCAGGCACTTGTGCCTCGGAGCTATCTCCCCAGCCCCTTAAGACACACTCTTAGGTTACTAAGTTATCCAGGCTGACCAAGCCTTCGATCACCTCTTCAGTCTCTTAGCACTGGGATTACAGGTGTATGCTAACATGCCCAGCTGGTCTGCTCCTTTTTTCCCTCCCATCTCCTGTTAAAAAAAAAATGGGAATCTGTTTAATAACAACCCCCACACATACACACACACCAACTTCAGTCTAAATTGTGTATCTGCTCAGAGGAATAACCTCTTGGGATGCTTTAATTCTAATTATTTCCCTTCTGGTCTTATTCTAGCCTTGGGAATCCCCTGAGGAGAATACATTCCCTACCTGTAAGTTAATTCTTGGTTATTTGGTTATAATGCCTATCATTTCCTGCCCAAGTGAAGAAGAGAAAGCTGTTCTTTTGCAGTCTTAGAAGCACTCAAGACACTGCCTAGAACAGCTGAATAATGGCTGCCTCTTTAGGACTTTGTCCTCTGTCAGTTTTGTCAACCAGGAAGTTTTTGTACAAATGTCCTTGCGGGGTGGAGGTGGCACTGTAATTAGCTTTGAAAGGTTTTGGGCCTTGTGAGAATGGGTGTATTTCCTGTCCTGTTCCTCTGCTACTGCTCCTTGTGGAGAGCCAGCTGCCTTGCCCCCCCAGTTAGGAACCGAGTCTTCCGTTCCATTTTTCCTTACGTGTGCATTCCTTTTTTCACTTCAGCAGAAGCTCTTGGGATGTAGCCCAGCTCTGAAGAGAAGCCATTCTGACTCTGGTGACCATGACATCTTCCAGCTCATTGACCAGGATGAAAACAAGGAGAATGTGAGTGGTGTCCAGGTGCTGACCTGGCGGAGACAGCCTGTCAAGCTCTGTCAGTTAGAAGAGGTGGCCTTGGTCTGCTTCTCGTTTAGTTCTACTTTAGTTTTTGGTACTGGGTGGTGGGTGTGGCTCCAGGAATGTCACGCCCAGCTGTTTTGTTTTATTTTGTCTTTGAAACAAGGTGGTACTATGCAGTTCAGGCTGGCCTTGAGCTGCTTTGTAAAAGCCCAAGCTAGTCTTAAATTCTGCAACCATTCTCCTGTCACAGCCTCCCCAGTGCTGGAGTTACAGGCATGTTCCACTGCCCCACCCAGTATAGTGGCCCTCCCTGTATTATCAGGGACTGAACTTGGGTCCAGGAGCTTAGACCTCTGAGCTGTCTCCCCAGCCTTATGTTTTATTTTGAAATGGGGTCTCACTGAATTGCTCAGGCTAGGTTTAAATTTGCAAATCCTCCCGCCTCAGCCTCCCTAGATTTCTGGGGTTTTAGGTATGTGCCATCATGTCTGGTTTCCCTTTTTTATTTTTTGTAGTACTGGGCATTGAACACAGGGCTTTCACACTGAGCTACACCTTCAACCCTTTTTTTTTTATTATTATGAAATAAGGTCTCTAAGTTGCTAATTTACCCAGACTGGGCTCAAACTTCACATTGTCCTGCGTAAGCCTCCCAGAGGGATGAGATGACAGGCATGTGTGACAACAGGCCACAACAGGCCTGATCCTTTCTTAAGATCTGATATGGTTGATTTTTGTACCACATAGGCATCCAGAAAAACCAAGGAGTGAATTGAACCTTTCCTGTTTTGTTCTATTTTGTTTTTGGAGGGTGTGTTGCAGTGCTGGAGACTTAATTCAGGATATTTGCACTGAGCTATATCCCCGCTCACTTGTTTTTAGAAATTTCAGATAGGCTTTGTTAAGTTGTTCAGATGGGCTAGGCTTGAACCTGCAGACTCCCCTGCTTCAGCCTCCCAAGTGCTGGGAATACAGATGTTTGTTACTATGCCCACCACATCATGTTTTTCTCTCCCTGTTACAGTGTAACCTTATAGTCTAATGGCCCATACAGCCATATGCCTCCACAGACCCTCTTTTTTTAAATATTTTTTTTTCTTGTTTATTTATTTTTATGGCCAGCTCAGCCTGCCCTGAGGGCAGGGCTGGAGCAGCATGTGGTGCCAAGTATTGAAGAACCGCAGTCCCTGCAGCCGCCTGAGCTTTCCTAAGCAGGCGCTTAGACCACTGAGCCATCCTGCTGGGCCTCCACAGACCCTCTTGACTGTCCGGTTAGGCCTTTGGGCCTTGGTGGAGGGAAAGCATGGAGACTGCTTCTAGCCTCAGCACATAGCCTGTGTGATGCTGGACTGAGCCAAAGCTGCTGCACTCCTGGACCAAGGCTTATCCGGGCCTGTTCTGGAGGGAGAACAGCACTGGTGGCGAGGAGCGCCTTCTGCAGTTGTTCTGTCCCCTTGGGGGTCATGGACCTATTTTTCTATACCACAGGACAATCAGGGTGTGTCTAGCAGCTAAGTAACTTAGTACACAAAAAGTCTTGGTTGGCATTATAGAAACTGACAACAGCTGTTGCGCCATGTAGAAACAAATTGGTGAGCCAAGAGTGGTTGGTGCACGCCTGTGAGCATGTAACCCCAGCACTCAGGAGGCTGAGAAGAGCTTTGCTGAGTTCGAGGCCATCTTGGACTAGATAATAAGGGCTTGTTTCCAAAACCAAAAGGAACACATTCTTATGTTAGGATAGGGCATGTGAGGGCTATTGAACAAGTGGAACCCTCATAGTGTCTTGTCCCACGGAGCTTTTATTCCACATTGTGAGAGAAGTGTCCACAATAATAAACCTGGAGGAGGTTTTTTGTTTGTTTTGTCTTTTTGAGACAGTCTCACTATGCAGTTCAGGCTGGCCTTGAGCTCACTTTTGTAGCCCAGGCTGGTCTCGAACCTGTACCGATCCTCCTGCCCCAGCCTCCTGAGTGCTGGGATTACAGGCGTGCGCCACCATGCCCGGCTGGAGGAGTTTTGTTTAGGGATTTTTTTTCTTCTTCTTCAGAGTGTTCCACATATGCCGCTGGCAGATGCTTGCTCATTAGGAGATACTGTGTTAGGGAAAAGATGATGCCTAAATTTTGTTAATTGTTACTGTGGCCAGGGGACAAAGTTGTTCCTTAGGTGAGCCAGGCATGCCCTGTAATGCTGAGCCATGTCCCCAGCTCCAAGACTGCCTTAGAGCCTTGCTTGGACAGAGCTGCAGGCCTTCTTGGCCACACAGGCCCCGGGTGGAGTTGGATCCAAGGCAAGCATACACCTGGCTGGGGGAGGCAGAGCCCATAAATGCCCCTCCCCTTGCCTCTCCCCTCAAGTCAGAGCCAGGCCCCTCTAGCTGGTTTCCCTGAACAGTAGCTGCCTGAACTGCACTGTCTTGCAGGAAGCCTTTGAATTTAAGAAGCCACTCAGACCCTCATCCCGTGGCTGCCTGCGCTCCCATGGACGTGAGGAGGGCAAAGAGCTCTTCACACAAAGGCAGAACTCTGCCCCGGCTCGGATGGTAGGTGCGCTGGCTCCTGGTGGACAGAGAACAGAAAAGCACCTTTTTTGTTTTTTGTTTTTTATTTTTTGGTTTTTGTTTGCTGTTGGGTTTTTTGTTTTGTTTTTAGATAAGGTCTCACTGTGTAGTTCAGGCTGGCCTCTCATTGGCAGCTGTCTTCCTGCCTTGGCCTCACAAGGACTGAGGTCATGGGCCATCAGCCCCAGGGAAAGCAGCCTTTTGACTCCAAGCTCAAGACAAGGTAGTAGTTCTAACTCCTTTATGCTTGGAAGCATTTTTGCCATCTGCAGAGCAGGTGGAGAGAATCAGGAGTGTTGTGTCAGTGGAGCTGCAGAAGTACCTTAGCGTGGTTCTGGGAGAAGAATCTGTAGCTCCCAGGCTGAGTCCCCAGATGAATGGGGAATAAAATTGTATTCATTACAAGTAAACTGCATTCTTTGCAACACGCCTCCTAAGTGCTGAGGTAGTTCTCAAAGAGTGATTTTTTTTTTAAAAGAATTTTTTATTTTATTTATTATTATTTTTTTCTTGTTTCAGAACCTTTGTTTGTTTATTCACTCATTTTTATGGCTGGCTCAGCCCACCCCGAGAGCAGGGCTGGCGTAGCATGTGGTGCCGGGGATTGAACCGCAGTCCTTGAAGCTGCCCAAGCTTCCCCATAGCAGGCGCTTTAGACCACTGAGCCATCCTGCTGGGCCCTCAAAGAGTGATTTTATCAGGAGAGGATACTTGGCTTTTTCTCGGGTGGAGTATTAAGAACTGCTGCCTCACCTATAATCCAAGCACACTGGGAAACTGAGGCAGGGAGACTGCAAATTTGAGCCTAACTTGGACCACTTGGCAGTTTAGTGAGATCCTGTCTCAAAAAAAAAATGGATTAACAAGAGTTGAAGGGGCTGCACATGGAGCATGACTGTAACCCCAGCACACAGGAAGCGGAGGGTGGAGAATCGTTGTGAGTTCAAGACCAGCCTGGGCTACAAAGTGAGCTCAAGGGCAGCCTAAGCTGCATAGCAAGACCCTGCCTCAAAAAGAAAATGGGCTGATGGTGTGGCTTAGTCTGAAGATCCCACACATAATACGCAGTACTGCAAAAGAGAAGGAGAAAAAAAAAAAAAGAAGGCTGTTTGGCAGTTTTAGGGGTCAGTTGTTTTGGCTGTTTATGTCCCAGTTTGTCCTTTCTTCCAGTTTCCTACTGCTGGTCTGTACCGGGTTGGCTGGCAGTCTGTTTTTGACATGAGAGGTCTTATTTGAGCACAGTGACATTTAATTTCGAGGTTTTTCTGGGTGCTTGAATATGGAAATACACATTTCCAATTTACATTTGTGGGTTGAGGCACAGGTTAGCAGTGCTGCTGTTGAGTCTTGTGTGTGTCTTACTAAGCCTGCGAGGTTCCTGGAGTTACTACCTCAGATGAAGAAAGGATCATTAGAGGGGTTGAGTGATCTGCCAAAAACGCCAAGAGCAGACTAGCCCTTAGCAAAACATCTGGAGTCCAGGGACATGGCAACACTGAGGGCTGGGTGCCAGAGCCTGCATATCCAAGCATACTTGGAGACCAAGCACCAGCATTTCCTGTGATCCCTTGGTCATCTCATGGTAGGTGGAGGAAGCGAAGTTAGAAATGAAAAAGCTCTCAGAAAGTTAGTCTGGTTTGGCCTTTGGTCATGTTGGAGGGTGCTTTTGTGTCCTTGCCTTTGGACTCTAGGCTGTGTCTCCTTAAGGGTTGCTTGCTGTAGGAAGGGGGGAAACTTGGCCCCCCATGGTAAAGTTAACAGTTCCCTACCTGCCAGTTTGTTCAGGATTCCCCTAGGGAGGAGCAGATGCAGCCCACAGTGAAGCTGGTGTCATCCACAGTGACCTGGCTGTGGGCAGGGCTTAGCAAGTGATCTGTTCAGAAAGCTTGAGACCACTGCAGGACTGGCCTTTGTGCCTCAGTGACAGGGCCTCAGGAGTCCTTTTAGGACTTAGCATAAAGATTGCCTTGTCATGGTTAAAAAAGTCAAATGTAGTGGGGCATGGTAGCTCACACCTGTAATCCCACTTGGGAGGCTGAGGCAGGAGGAACGATCAATGTGAGTTTGAGACCAGCCTGGGCTACAAAAGTGAGCTCAAGGCCAGCCTGAACTGTATAGCGAGACCCTGTCTCAAAAAGACAAAATCAAATTTATCTATCTCTCTTTTCTCTAGCTTTATTTTATTTATTTATTTATTTATTTTGTGGTACTGGGGATTGAACTCAGGACCTTGTGCTTGCCAGGCAAGCACTTATTCAACTGAGCTATCTCCCCAGCCCTCTCCAGCTTTACTCAGGATCTTGAACTTGCCAGGCAGGCACTTGTGCCCCTGAGACATCTCCCTGGTCCCAGTTTTAGTGGTATTTGGTGTTTTGTTTTGTTTTTATGTGAGTTTATGAGTGATTTGGGGGATTTGTTTTGGGGTGGTTCCCCTCCCTAAATATTTTAGATTTTAGCCAGCTATGCTGGCCCACACCTATAATCCCAGCACTCAGGAGGGCAAGACAGGAGTGCCCTAGTTCAGGGCCAGCCTGAGCTACATTAGGAAACACTGTCTCTAAAGAAAAAAAAAGATTTTTTTTTTTTTTTTTTTTTTTTTTTTTTTTTGGCTTTTTGAGACAGGGTCTCACTGTGCAGTTCAGGCTGGCTGGTCTCGAACTCGCAGCGATCCTCCTGCCTCAGCCTCCCAAGTGCTGGGATTACAGGCGTGAGCCACCACGCCCGGCAAAAGAAATTTTTTTAATAGGCTTTATATTGAGTTTTTTTTTTTTCTTTATGGCCGGCTCAGCCTGCCCTGAGGGCAGGGCTGGTCGAACCGTGGTCCCTGCAGCCGCCTAAGCTTTCCTCAGCAGGCGCTTTAGACCACTGAGCCATCCTGCCAGGCCCCTATATTGAGGATTTTTAAAAAAACCCATAGGTTTGACTTTCTTTTTGAGACAGGGTCTCACTATGTAGTTCAGGCTAGCCTTGAAATCACTTTTGTAGCCCAGGCTGGTCTTGAATTCACACTGATCCTCCTGCCTCAGCCACCCAAGTGCTAGGATTACCAGCATGTGCCACCACACCTGGCAGGTTGGACATTTTTGCAGTAGTAGTTCTATCTCTTAGGGAGGTAGCATAGTGTTGAAAAGAGTTTAGGCTCTGGAGTCAAACAGGTGAGGTATGGAATTTTGGTAACTGCTTAAGTATCAGTTTCCTAGAAGAAAAAGACTTGCTAGGCACAGGTGCAGTGATGCTTCTATGTAGTCCCAGTTACCACGGGCCTGGAGCAGAAGGGTGGCTTAACTCTGGAAGTTCAAGGCCAGCATGGTCATCATGAGGCCCCATCTCCAAAAGAAAGGGAAAAAATTGGGCATGGTGGCATGTACTTCAAACCCAGTGCGACACTCGGGAGGCTGAGGTAGGAGTATCTTGGTAGGTTCAAGGCCAGCCAGAATTAGAAGGAAGCCCTGTCTCAGAAAAAGGGGGCAGGAGTAAAGGATTAACTAAAGGACATCAGTGATGCATGCCAATAATCCTACCTCTTGAGCTGCTGAGACAGAAGGATCAAGTTTAGGGGCTGGGGAGATAGCTCCATGGCACAAGTGCCTGCCTGGCAAGTGCAAGGTCGTGAGTTTTAACCCCAGTCCCCCCCAAAAAGGATCAAGTTTGAGGTGGTCTGTGTTAAGATAATAAATTCAAGCCTTATTGCAATGGAATCATTTTAAAATTGTTGGTTATTTTATTTTTGCGGAACTGGGGATTGTTCCTGTGGTATTTTAATAACATTGACAAATAAATGTGAGGCTAACCTGAGCTACATTAGTAAGATCATGTCTGGAGAAAAAGGAAAGAAGGTGCACTGTGGGCAGCTTGCCAAGTTCAAGCCCAGCCTGAGCAATTGAGTGAGACTCAAA
>PVJA010022271.1:0-23550 GCA_004027025.1 Myocastor coypus
CGCCTGCAGGCGCTTTAGACCACTGAGCCATCCTGCCAGGGCCCCAGATTTGAATCTAGGAAAAGTCCTCATTGCTGACCTGCCCTCAAATTAACCTCAGGTCCCAAAGTACTTGAGATTTATATTTTTAAACCTGGGAAAGTGAAGAGGACAGGGCGAGTGAGAGGTTAACGAACATATCCCGTTCAGAACTTAAACTTAATAACTCCCCTCCGTTAAGCCCCTCAAACCAGTTTTTAGAGGAGTAACCTTCATTCATCCTTTTGTCCTACTCTCTTGATTTTTTAATATCTACTACAGAGCCAAAAATTGTCATCTTTTCCTCATTTCAGAAAATCTCAGGCAATGTAGGATCCCTAGGCAGTGAGCAGAGGGACCTGGATACACCTTTCATGAACTTTCTGGGCCTCAGTTTCCCCATCTGTAACACAAGGAGAATGGGCTAAATGATTGCTCCAAGCTCCTCTAACCAAATAAGATAATGTGTGAAAACACTTTGTAAATGCTAAAGCCGGATGGATGCCAGGGATTATTATTACGATTCTAATCAATCCTCTTTTCTCACATGGATCTTGGCTGTCTAGTGCCAGCAAACAGGCTAAGGAGGGCCAAAAACGAGAAAGCTTAGCTGAGATGGAAAAGCTGTATGCTGTGGACGGAAAAAATCATACATCTCTAGAAACATGCTGTCTCTGTGTGCCCCTGGAGGTCTGGTGGGAAAGGGTGGGGAGAAAGAAGAGGTTTGACTCCCTCTGACCCATTTCAGTCTATATGGCACCAAAGCATGGATTTCTTCAAAAGCATCATTTGTCTCCAAGTGACTGACATAAGAACCTGATGGGAAGGCGATTTGCAGTTGTTTTTTCCAGGAAGAAAGGAAAGAGCAAAGTGTAGCTGATTAGCAAGTTAATTATTTCAGTACCCCAAGGGTTCCAGTGTGGTGTGGTAAGTTGTCCAGCCCTGATGTAATTTCACAGTCCATGCATTTCTTGGTGAGCACCTGGGGTGCCTAAGTCTGTCTCTCCTCTCTCTCTCTCTCTCTCTCTCTCTCTCTCTCTCTCTCTCTCTCTCTCTCTCTCCCCCTCTGTCCACCTGCCTTGTGTCTTCCTGATATACCTGGGGAGAGGACCAGATGCTGAGGAGGGAATCAGTATGGTAGAGACCATCTAGATGTTACCTTGGCTGCAGGAGCAGCTAGAGAAATAGGGCTTCCACCTCTGCCTTGGTCCTTCTTTTAAAACAGTTTTCTTTGAATACATAGTAATGAGACAGGTTATCAAAAAGTGGAGTTGCTGTGCTGTTACTATCCCAGACTTAACCTGGAGATAGACTGGGTGGGAGCCCTTGCCTCGCACTCCTTGGGGTGCCAGCTCTTCTGTGGGCCTGTTTGATTTCTCACCTCTGGCTACCGCTTACTCTGCAGCAGGCTGACTGCAAGGTCTGACTTCCCCTTGGGGAGAAGAAGCAGGAGTTTGTGGCCAAAGGGACACTTCCCCTCAGAGAGATACGTTAGAGATGTGAACAGGAGAGCCTCAGAATTAGCAGCTTCTGCGGCTCTGGGATCTGGGCTCTTTCTTGCTTGCTACTCTTGGCTGGTAGGGTGGGCTCCCTGCTGCTCCTTCGGAACTGGGTGAAGGGAGGGCTCTTATGGTTTACTTAAGTGTGGTCCCATCTGCTCAGACTGGCCTTTCATAAGGGGAGGGATTTGTGCAGTGTCCTTGTGCACAGACCTGGGATTTGGCTGAAAACCTTGGGCCTCTGAGAATAGTACTGAACGCTAGAATGTTTCTCCGTGCCAATGATTCATGATCTTGTCTGTGTGGACAGGGTGCGAGTGTGTGTGTGTGTGTGTGTGTGTGTGCGCGCGCGCGTGCGTGCTAGGGAGCACACACACACTGCTGGGTGCTTCCACTGTTCTCACTTTGAATCCAGACATTAGCAAACTTTCTTCTTCTTTTTTTTCTCCCCTCTATTCATTTAGGAAACAGCCATGTCACTGGGCTTTGGAGAGCCAGTGTCTGATGTCAGAGGAGAGAAGCTGACACACTTGGCATTCAGCTGCCCCCTAACCTGCTGGGGCCCAAGCTATCTGAAAAGCTAGTCCTCATGACTGCTTTATTGATGGTGGAAGAGGATTTGAGGAGCAGAGCTTGGGGAACGGGGCTTGGGTGAGTGTAATTGTGGTTCAAATCAGATTCGGCTTCCTATACCTAATATTCTTACTCTTTCTCAATAGAAGAAAAGGCACTGGGAAACATCAACCTCGGGAGCTCCGGCAGGGGGAAGAACTCCTCATCTCAGTCTTGCCAAATTAAGCCCAAGATGGTAGCTACGAAGGCTAGAGAGCAGAGCATCGGGGTTCTCTGTGGGAATCGCAGCCCTCACTCAGGAGATGAAGAAGTCTTGGGCAAGTTTGAAAGACCTACAATCGCCATTAATTTGTCATCTGTGTGGACTAAATTCAGTTTCTTTTTACTGTCTGACGTCTGGTGAGGAAGCATTTTTCCAGCTTGTATTATGTTCATGTGTGGTTCTGTCGTCTTCTTGTTCATGTCCCAGTTTGGCTTTACAGATGGAGACGCAGCTTTCCCAACTCTACCTTTCCTTTCCTTCAGGTCATTCATCATGGAACCGGCGCTGTACTCTGGTCTGCGGGCTGGCACCCGTTCTGGAAGGTGAGCTGTCAGACCTGTGCCTGTGTGCAGGCTTTTCTTACTCGGGCTCTGGGAAGGATATACTTTCCTCTTAAATAAGAGAAGTGGGGAGCTATTTCTATGAATCTCTTCAGGAAGGATTTACCACTCAATTGATAAGTGCAGCGCTCCTTTTCCTTCTTCTGAATGAATAACTTTGTCAGTCAACCTGAGGGTCCACAGAACCTATAAAAATGCTTCCTATGGTCACCGTGTTTTAACACATGCTGGGGGTTGGGTCTGCCTCTGACAGACTGGGAGGAGTAGACACATTCCAGAGATCAGGTCTTGGTCTTATCTCTTCCCTTACCCCAAATCCTCACCCTCCACTTTATCTCTTTTTACTACAAATGCTGAGACCGCCTAGGGAAGTGTGAAGGGATGAGTTTTAATCAGATTTGGGGGAGGAGGGGCAATTGAGCCCAATGAAAGTTGGCAACAGTTAGAATTTTTTAGATGACACTCTTCTGTTACATTTCTTGTGTGTCATATATTACAGCCTACAAATTATGAACTTGTTGTAATGTGCAGTGTCTCTGTACATTTGCCAAATGCTGCTTGGTCAAAACAGTGTTAAATAAAATGGTAAGAAATGCTACCAGGGCTTTGCATGGGTTATTTAATTCTATCAATGATAAATAATGTTAATGGACAGTCTCTCTGTTGGTACCCTACCATGTTTCATTTATATATGCTGAGACATATTTAGGCATGAATGATACTATTTTTCTGACACACACATTTCCTAATGATTACTTAGGAGAAGTATGATAGAAATAGCAGAAACCATTCGCTCTCCCATTATCCTGTACGTACTGTACACACAGATTGCTAGCCTCAGACATATCTTCATATACATGCTTTCACTGGTAAATTTAACTGTAGGTTTACAAATACAGATTCAACTTGTACACAATACTAGATATATGTACAGATCTTTTTTTAAAAATAATTTATTTATTTATTTTTTTGCTTCAGAACTTTTGTTTGTTTATTTATTTTTATGGCCGGCTCAGCCTGCTCTGAGGGCTGGCATAGCATGTGGTGCCAGGGAGCGAACCGCGGTCCCTGCAGCTGCCCAAGCTTTCCTAAGCAGGCGCTTTAGACCACTGAGCCATCCTGCCAGGCCCCCTGTACAGATCTTTTTTATACCTTTTTGGCTGTTTTGAGAATCTTTTGTACATTTACACATATTTTCTTCTATACATTCCTACACTGTTGCTATCAACATGATGTCATTGCAAGACATGGATCTTTACGTGTGCATGAGTAGGTATCTCACTGCTGCATTCTGATGTGCCCAGAAATAAGGGCCTGTGTCCTGGTGCAGAACTCTCTGCACAGTGCCTATATGTCTATGGGAGTCTGTGTCGGTACATTTGCACCCTCTTGTCTGCTACATCTGGCCAAGGAGCATGAGCTTCTTGTTACTCCTGGAGGCACCAGACCTAGCAGATGACTTCTGTGTGTCTGCCTCATGGAAGCTTGAAGGAGCAATGCCAGCTTAGCCTGGCCTCTGACAGGAAAAATGTGAAAGTGCAGAGGTGGGAGAGGGAGTGGATAGCTGGTCTCTCCAGACAGAGAGGTCTCCGGAGAAGGTCTCAGCCTTTTATTTGCTTATCTCACAAATATGTCACAGAGATATATAGGTGTCAGGACACTCAGTCGGCTCCTCTGGGCCTGTCCTGCTACCAGTTAGCTAGCTGAGCCTGGGTCATGTGTTTTCTGAACCTCAGTTTCTAAATCTGTAAAGTGGAATGTTGGCCTACACGGGTGGTACTCCCTGGCACAGTAGAATCATCTGGGGAGTTGGTTGTTGTTGTTTAAACACAAGTCTGAGGGCTGACAAGATAGCTCAGCAGACTAAGCACCTGCTTTGGCAAGGGCAGAGACCAGGGTTCAATCCCAGATCCTACATGCAGCACCAGCAGGGCGTGGTGGAACATACATGTAATCCCAGTGCTGGAGAGACTGAAAAAGGGGACACTCACTACAAGTCAAAGCTAGATAGTGAGACCTTGTAACAAATGCTAAAAACATGGGGAAAAAAAAATTAAAAACACAAGTCTGGATCCCAGGTCAACTGCATCAGCATCTCTGGATGTGAGTTCCAGCAACTTATTTTTATAAGGGTTCCCAGGTGATTTTATGTTTAATCAAAATCCAGGTACACTAGACCTAACTGATCTCCAAGGTTCTTCCACCTATAAAACTTTATCTTGGGCCAGGGAGATAGCTCAGTAGAATAAGTGCCTGCCTGGCAAATACAAGGTCGTAAGTTCAATCCCTGATAACACGAAAAGCAAGAGAAAAACTTTGGCCTATAGGACCTTTTTTGCATAAACCCCATCTCTGACTCCAGAACAACATTCAACCAGAAGTTCTTTCTTTCTTTCTTTCTTTCTTTCTTTCTTTCTTTCTTTCTTTCTTTCTTTCCTTCTTTCTTTTTAATTTTACATGGTACTTTGAGTTGAGCTTTCTTTCTTTCTTTCTTTCTTTCTTTCTTTCTTTCTTTCTTTCTTGTACCAGGGATTGAACTCAGGACCTTGCACTTGCTAGGCAAGCATTTATTCCACTGAGCTATGTCCTTGGCCCCTCAGCTAAAAGTTCTAAATTCACCAGAAGATCATAAAAAGCCACTGCAAACCCCAGCATGGTGACTCATGCCTATAACCCCAGCTACTCAGGAAGTGCAGGCACAAGTTTGATGCCAGCCTGGGCAATTGAGCAAAACTCTGTCTCCAAACAAAAAAGGACTGGGGAATGTAACTCAGTGCTTCCTGCATTCAATCTCTACTGCTGAAAAAAAAGTAATTAAAAGTAGTATTTCAGTTTCAAAACAGAACCCTTTTGAGTAAATTATCCTGGGGGGAAAAAAAGACTTACACTGTGCCTGCCCAGGTCTCTTTCTTTGTTTCCTTTCCAATCTTCTATCTCTCTGACTCACTCAACCAACATTAATTACATGCCACATATGCAAATGCTAGAAGTGGGTACCTGATAAATGTGATAGCTACTGCATACATTTCCCATCTGGCTCCTCACCCAACCTGTTGGATTCTATACTATTTTTAGCTGGGTAAATGAGAAGGTACAGGCCTCAGGAGAAAAGTTTTCTCTTTCTACCAGCCCTGAATCAGAGAACACCAGCTCCCTGGCCTATGGCCCAGTTCTGGAACCTCTAGTGGAAGCTGAAGACAGCCCGGAGCCTCACGTCCTAGAAAGCTATTCTCAGACCTGGGCCTTCGGGAATCCCACATTAATAGTATCTAACCATGGTTCCCAGGCAGAGTCCATCTCTCTTGAAAATAAACCCACTCGGTGGTCACACCTGCCTGAGGAGCCATCAGAGATAACCCTTGCTGTGCCCACGGGACCTCTTCTTCATCCGAGTTTGGTTAAGTGGGGGCAGGGACTCATCATTCTTGGGGGTGGCATTTGTCCCCTTGGGAGGGCTCCCACTTTGCACTTAGTGTTAGCACTGATTCAAGTTGATTTTCAGGACCTCTAAAAGAAAGTGGCTCCTTCTCCAACTGTCTCCCTCTGCCTTTAGCCAGCCTTCCCCAAGGCGTTTTGATCAGATTTCTTAGGAAAGTTGCTTCACTGTGACTGTTGCTCCAGGCGAGCCCTAGCTTAGTTTCTGTTCCTGAGACTCTTACAGGTTTGGGCATTTGCCTTCTTATGCATTTCTGCTTATTACTGGACTGTTGGCTTGCCCCCCCCCCTTCAGTTTCCTTTTTCCTTGATGATATATCAAGTCTGCCGTTATCTCCCAGCGGCCTTGCACACAGGGTGAGAGAAATTACAGGGATCTCTCCCCTTGCTCTTCCTCTACAGGGCTGGGTGCCGGGGAAGGAGTCCTAGAGATAGCATGGACGGCTTGGATTCTAAATCCAAATCCAGAGCCCAGCCTCCAGGGCTCACCTCCCGTCGGCCTGGGGAGTATCACACCCCAGGACGTGATGGATTCTCCAGGCACCTTCAAAGGGCTCACATTTGTTTGCAGTGTGGACCTTGAATCTTGCTCTGGTCATAAATGTTGTTTATTTTGACTAGAACCTACTGAAAGGGGGTTGGGTGAGGGTAAGAAGGGCAAAGAGAGGGAAGATCATAAAACCATTAGCAGGATAGGGCTTTTAGGGGTCATAGGATCATAGAGATTTTCTGACTAGAAGGAACATAGGGCATCTGGAAGGTCAGAAATGACTACTCTGTCAGTGAAAGGCTTCCAGGGGCCACATGGGGCTAGGGTAGGGGGCTTGGGCCTCTTGTGTGGGGACTCTTTCTAGAAAGTAGATTCAGTGTGGGGGCATGACCCCCCAATAACCTTATACTAGGTGGGGGAGGCCAATAGTTGCTGACCATGATGGATTTGCCTTCCTGGTGGGAAGTACCAACTGCTTGGCTGCATATACAGCCTCTCGTTCTAGTGAGTGAGTGCCCTCCCAAGTAAAGGATTCTGTTTCTTGCTGTAGTATTTATTCAGCAGCTAGTATATATGGAATACCACGCCCACTTCTCTTCCATTACCTGTTCCAACTTTTGTTTTTTTTTTTTTTTTGAGACAGGGTCTCACTGTGCAGTTCAAGCTGGCTTTGAGCTCATTTTTGTAGCCCAGGCTGGTCTCGAACTCACAACCATCCTCCTGCCTCAGCCTCCCGAGTGCTGGGATTACAGGCGTGAGCCACCACGCCCGGCTGTTCCAACTTTTGAAACAATTGGAAAAGAGAAGTTTTTATTATCATCTCACAGAAAAGAAAGATAAAGCTCAGATAAGAGAAGATGGTTTGCCCAGAAAATTAGTGGCAAGGCTGGGATTAGACTTCAAGACTTTGGGTTCTGATCTTAACTCATTTCTCCTCCTTTCTACCATCCACTATGGTTTAGTCTGCCTCAGCCTGAGGGACCCAATTGAAATAGGGTTCTGGGCTAAGGAAAACTCAAGAGCAAGCCTCCTTGTCAGGGGAGACTTTAGTCTGAAGCTGTATGGAGTCCCTGACATAGGCCTGGCTAGTCCTGTAGAGAACATGCCCTCCTAGATCCACCCATAGTCAGGAAACATTCTGAGGGTCTCCTACCTGCTGTGTAATAAATCAGTGACTTCGCCTCCTGAGCCCTACCTTCCAGATCCATCTAAATCCCTGGGGTCTATGTGGGAGCTGAAGGCTGGCGGAGGTGGTGGCAACATGATGGGTGGCAAAGGGACTGGCTCGGAGCTCCTCGTGGGTGTAACAGCTGCAGGTGTGAGTAGGGGGAGAGGAGACTGGGATTTAGCCTCAAACTTGACTCAGACCACAAAAAGATACCTCCGAAGCAGGCAAGCCAAGGTTGGCTAATATCCCGATTCAGAGTGTGAACAGCTGAGGGCCAGGGCAGAGCTGGGCGGTGAAGAGGCAGCTTAAGGAGAGAGTTCTTCCCTGATCCCCTGCCTGTGTAATCCAGTTGCTCAGAGAATGGAAAATCCCCTTCTCCTCCCCCAACTCCCTCCTCCTCAAGACTTCCTAAGAGGCCTGCCAGCTTTGGGGCGCTAATCTGCCCAGACATCACCCTGTGAGCAGGTTGCCTGGGGTCCCTGTCCCAGCTGCCCCTCAGCAGGAGATGGAGAAGGCTGGGGCAGGGGTCTGGGAAGTTGAGAAGACCTTCTCCTCTCCGGCCTGTCCAAAGGGCAGAAACAAATAAGGACAGGCCTCAAAAATTGGCGGGAGGTGGGTAGGAGGAGGGCTGGGTCTGTGGCAGAGGTGCCCAGGATGGGGTGACTTATTAAACAGGTCCATTATTTCATCCACTATGTTCCTTTTTATTTAAAGATGGTTCCCTCCCCAGCACCTTTGCCTTCCCTACCCCCTCTGCTTTCACTCATCCATCCACTGAGCACTGACAGCTGCCCTGCGGGTGAACTCCTGATCCTCTTGTGGCTGGAGACACCAGAGGGGCTCGGGCCAGAGCAGGGCCTTCTGTGCTGGCCCTCAGCGATCATGCGTGCCCGTGTGAGTGTGGGCATGCATGCATGTGCACGTGCACTCGGGATAGGCTGCCTCAGTTGTCTGAGAAGAAAATGGAGGAGAAGGAACAGGCGGAAGCATGAGGAAGAAGATCAAAAGGAAGAAATGATGGAGGGAGGAGGAAGGGAAAGGTAAAGCGGAGAAGCAAGCAATGAAAGGGACAAAGGAGGAAATGAAGGGAGCTGAGGGGAGGAAGATACCAGGAACAAGAAGATGGAGAGTAGGCTACATGAAGGCTGGGGGTGCAGGTGGAGCATTTATCTAGCATGCTCCAGGCTCTGGGTTGCATTTCCAACTCTGGGCAAGAGACCAACTGAGCCCTGCGATGCATGCCCATAAGCCCAGCTACTGGGGAAGCTGAGGCAGAAGGATCAGAAGTTGGGGGCCAGGCTAGGCAACACAGCAAGATCTTGTCTTATATTAATAATAACAACAATAGTAATCGTAAGGCTGGGGAAGTAAGTTTTTTTTTTTTTTTTTTTTTTTGTGGGACCAGGGTTCGAACTCACGACCTTGCACTTGCCCAGCAGGCACTTGTGCCTCGGAGCTATCTCCCTAGCCCCTGGGGAAGTAAGTTAGTGGTAGCGTACTTGCCAGTGTATGTGAGGTCCTGAGTTCAATCCCTAAAAAATGCAAATAAGTGAACCCATAGCAAGCAACTAGGAGTAGGTTATACTTAATAACCAGATGGGGTGGGGGAGACAGAGTGGGTGTGGGAAGGAGGAGCCACACCTGCAGATGGAAAGCTGGGTGTCTCTGGTGGGCGGGATCAGGTTGCCTGGGGCCTCACTGGCCCAGCTCACCTCTAAGCACATGCCCCTCCCTTGCGGCTACCAGCTGGTGATTAGAGGGGTGCTCCACTTGAGGTGGTTGGGCCTGCTTCTCTGACGCTATGAGGAATTGGTCTTGTTGTTGGATTTTATATTATGAAGGGCTGGGCCCTAAAGCTCAAGTATTTTCCATGTGTCCTTAATATATAGATGGAAACCTATGCCTGGAGCAGAAAAGTCCTTGGGTCACAGTTATGGCTTTCTGACCTGGCAGGCTAACGCTGAGACCAAGATCAAGGGGACAGTGTGGTGTCCTTTGGGGGAGGGCCGAGCATTCAGTGCTCCCTACTCCTGAGAACACTCCCCCAGGGATCGGTATCCTAGACAAGGAAAAACATTTGTGTCCGGAGAGCTGCCATGCTCTAAGGCAGTACACTCTTCTCAGTAAATCTGTGCCTGTATCCCACTAGGAAGACATCCCTTGTACTGTACTTACAGAGAAGTAAACCAAGGCCCAAAGAGGAGAAGGGACTTGTTTGTCATTACATAGTAATAATGGATCTGAACTGTGATTTACTCAAAGCACATGCTGAATTTCTTACGGCAGGTTTTTTTAGATGATAATGGCTAACGATCTTCCTCCCTACTGCCTACTGCTGTACCCCAGGGTTAGCTCTGAGATCAGGGATCTGATGTTGGCAGGGAAAACACAGCTAGGTGAATCCCTCTGCGCACCCTTCTTCCCCCACCTAAGGCCCTGCAAAGACAAGGGTAACTTCCCCTGGGATGCTTTGTGATTTATCTGATGATATCATTATTTTATGGGATGGGCCAAAGAGGTGTCAGGAAGCAAGTTTGCTGTAAATCTTTTCTTGTGTCCCTTCCCTCTGTGTGTCCCCTCCTTGGATTTATGGTAGGATCTGTTCAGAGCTAGGGACTTGGGACATAGGTTCGGCCTTGGGGTGGGAAGGCAAGGGACAATACATCTTTCTTCTGCAGGATGTTTTTTTTTTTTTTTTTTTTTTTTTTTTTTGTATTATGTCTGGCTCAGCATGCCCTGGTGGTGGGGCTGACACAGTATGTGGTGCCGGGGATCGAACCATGGTCCCTGCAGTTGCCTAAGCTTGCCTAAGCAGGTGCTTTAGATCACTGAGCCATCTCGCCAGCCCCTCCAGGATCTATTAAATGTGTACATATGCACTACTTGAAACCATCATAAGCCTGCAGTGCACTGTCCCCAAAACCTTGGGCACTCATGTGGCTTTGCAAACAAGCATACTGCCTGTGCCAGAGATGGGCGACTGGGGCTACCCCATGGGTTGGTAGCCCCTATGTGCCTCCCTCACATGTGGGCATGGGTTTGTAAATTAAACCAGGAACTTAGAGAGGAGCCCGGCGGGGACTAGATGTGGGGTGACCTATGTGCAGTGATGCCAGGGCCAGGAGAAAGGTACCATAGTCCACATGGGAAGGAATCCACTGCTGAATTATTTTAAGAAGGCAGCTTGGAATCATATTCTCACCCCCACCTTCCCCAGCAAGGCTCCTAGGGAAACCTTGATCTGCACTGCGGACATGGGCCTGTACTGAAGGATGAGTACAAGGTCACCCCAAGAGGGCAGAGGGAGACTGGGCTCTCTTTCCCTGCAGCATGTCATAGCTGTGAATGTAGGCTGTTGTTCTGAGCTGAGCTTGGCCAGCTTATAATTTACAAACTCATGCCCACACGTGAGGGAGGCACAGAGGGGCTGCCAACCCGCAGGGTGGCCCTAGTTGACCATGCATGCTGGTTAAAGCAAGGTCTGGAGATAGCCCCACTGGGCAAAGAGAGGGTCAGAATAAAAGGGGAGCACAAGAGAGGGAAGAAAATGTGAAGGGAGAAAGGAGGTAGAAATAGAAGGCAGCAGAGGCCAGGGGCAGCCTTTCTTGACTTGTCCTGTCACACAGACCTTTCCCTCAGCAGATTTCCTGTCTAAGGAGGCCTCTACCACTTACTGTTTATTTGTTTTGTTTTTGGCAGTACTGGGGTTTGAACTCAGGACCTTGTGCTTGCCAGGTAAGCACTTGTACTGAGCTATCTCCCTAGCCCAACCACTTGCTGTTGCAGGAGAATTTCTCAGCACAATCCATGGCCCCAGGAGGATGAGACCTACATACCTCACAATTCTTCACAGTTCCATCCCAAGTTTAGTATCCAGGACCTTGGGAAAGGGGAATCTCAGAAAATTCTAGCTGAAGGAATACAGGAGGAAAGAGGAGGCAGTGTCACCCCTTGAATGGATAGCAGGTAGCTCTCTGCCCCATCTTCTCCCTGCTGTCCTCCTGACTGCCCAAGCCAGGGCTGTGCTGTGTCTCCAGTTAAATATATGGAATTATCTATTACAATACTTCAATATTTATTACATTGATTTCACTTTAAATGCTTTGTAAATCATAGCAAAAAATAATGGCCTTCCAACAGAGAGTCATATACCGTAATCAACTGGAAGAAAGTCGGCATTGTAATTTAAAAAAAAAAATCCTTATGTGAGTCTCGTTTAAATTAAGAGACGGGACGTGATTCAAATAATAAGACCCAAGTGAGGCTCGGTTTTCTTGGCAAATTAGTAGAGGTTTTAACTGGAATTGAAAAGGTGTTAAGGTGGAACACTGACCTTATTAGACCTTAATTATTTTCTGTTGTTACATTCCAGGAGTTGAGGGATTCCCCTCACCCCCAAGTGGTCATGATAAGCCTCATCTCAGGAACTTTGGCATTACAGAGAGATCACTTTTCAAGAGGTATTAGCGGGATAAACAGTAGACACTTCACCAGGATCTCTTTCCTCCATTTTAAAGTTTCCTGGGTACTTCATTGTTCTTGTCCTCCCAAGCTGAGACTTCACCCCACTCAGGGTCCCTGATTTCTCTAAGCTGCTTTGATAGCAGCCTGCTCTTGCTGGATCAATCCCCTGCCCAGGCTGGTAGACCTGACATCTCTCTGGGAGAGACCGGGGCAGGCTGGTGGGGTACCCAGCGGCCGAGCCTCTGCTTCAGGCTCATCTTCCTGCTCCACCAGCCACGGCCAGCACTAGCTGACCATCAGCCCCAAATCTGGCCAGGTCTTGTCCAAGATGCCCACATACCCAGAGAGGCGCATAGACGTATACCACCCTGCTAAGCGGAAATAGTGCAGTGAAATGGCCTGGCACTGTGTCTCTTTCATTTTTGCTGGCAGGAAAGGCAGTTAGAAGAGGGGTTTTTCCCACTTGTTTTTTTTTTTTTTTTTTTAAATTTTATTTTAATTTTATTATTTTTTTCTTGTTTCAGAATTTTTGTTTGTTTTATTTTATGTTTATGGCCGGCTCAGCCCACCTTGAGGGCAGGGCTGGCGCAGCATGTGGTGCCTGGGATCGAACCGCGGTCCCTGCAGCCACCTACAGGCGCTTTAGACCACTGAGCCATCCTGCCGGGCCCATTCCCACTTGTTTTGAGACTCTCCCCTCCAGCCTGTCCCATTGGCTCTAGGGTAGAGTTCAGGTATAGGGGGAATTTTTTGTTGTTGTTGGTGGTGGTGGTGCCAGGGATTGAACACAAGACCTTGTGCTTGCCAGGCAGGTGCTCTCTCTGCAGCTCTAGGAGTGAAATATTAAAGCCTAAGAGGCCGTGAGGCAGACATCATCCCACAGCTGAACCATGGCTTCCCAAGGATAAACCTACTGAATTCCTTAAGGACCATCAGCTCCATTCCAAATTTAGATTTAAGCAGAAGGACCTTTGTCTTTTGGGAGTCATGTCTAGTAATACCCAAATAGTAGCCATTATTACCCAGGAGGTCAGGGTGGGCCAGAGAATTAGTGGAAAAGGACTAGGAGTACATAGGGATGTGTATAATCACAACAGGTTGGAGAACTGAGAGGGAAACCTAGGCTTTCTGTGTTTGGCCATCCGCTGAGATGATTAGAGCATACGCCATATATACGAGGCTGATATTCTGCAGGAAACATCCAGAAAGCCCAGACTGTCAGATCCAAACGGGTGTTAGAAGCCATCTCAGCAGACCTTTGCTTTCCTGAAGGGGATGTAGTGTGCAAAGATTGAGCCCTTCTACCCAAGGGTCCAGGTAGGAAGCAGCACTGAGGTGGTAGAGGTAGAAGGCAAGGGCTATTGGCACAGTGGAGGAGCAGGGCTAAGCTGAGGGAGTCTGGAGCCTTGATGCGCAAAGCCTGTTCTGGCTCTGGGCAAGGACAGACTAACCCTCGCCCCTAGCCAAACTCAATAGCTGGTGTATCCCATGGCTCAGAAAGGCTGCACTGATGAAGGAAGATGTGCTAGGAGTCAGAGGCCTGAGCACCAACCCTGGGTGACCTGGAGGTGCCTCCCCTTTCTAAACCCATTTCCAGCCAGCCCCTTTTATGTAACACAGCAGGGGGAGTGATGAGAATTAGCCGGGAGGCTGGTGGTATGGCAGATTTATAAATTGTAAAGTGCTGCATGGGTGGGAGGACAGTTGTGACCATCCTGGATTGCTGATCCAAACATAAAGGATGACTTATTTGACTTTCAATTGCCAGCTCAGGTGAACCCCTGGCATTTCCCTCCCTCTTTCCTACCTTCCTGTGACTTAACTCCAAATTCTGCCCACCAGGACATGGGACAAGGGATAGTGCTTGCTCCTTCCAATACCACAACTGTAAGAAAGATATATTCATGTTATAGATAAATAAACTGAGATCAAATAACCCTTATATGTAGGGTTAAGAGAACTAGGGTGTGAACACACATCTCCTTAACTCTGGATATGACAGAATTCCAACTCAAAGGTGGTAATAATACACAGTAGAGGGGCTGGGGATATAGCTCATTTGCATAAGCACCTGCCTAGCAAGTGCAAGTTCCTGAGTTCAATCCCTTGTACCATTAAAAAAAAAAAAAAGAAAAAAAAAACTAGAATGCAAACTTCCAAGGGTAGGATTCATAGATGAGTATTGCTACTATAGCCCCAAGCCTTGGAACAGTGTTTGGCAATAACTACTTTCAATTAACAAGTGACAACTTTTTTCTTTTTTTTCCTCAGTACTGGGGATGGAACTGTGAACCTTGTACTTGCCAGACAGGTGAACAAGTGACAGCTTTTAAAAAAACTATATTTGGTACAGGGTCTCACTTCATAGCTCGGCCTCACAGTGATCCTCCTGTTTTCAGCCTCCCCAGTGCTGTGATTACAGACATGTGCCATCCTACCTGTTCTCAGTGGCCACCTCATCGCATCTGGGGACAGGGCTAGCACCACATGTGGTGCTGGGGATTGAACTCCAGTCTCTGCACTTGCCTAAGCAGATGCTTAATCTGCCAAGCTATCTCACTGGCCCACAAGTTACAACCTTAATGGAAACTTTGGTGCAGCAAAAGTGAGTTAGGGGGCCCAGCAGGATGGTTCAGTGGTCTAAAGCGCCTGCAGGTGGCTGCAGGGACCACGGTTCAATCCCCGGCACCACATGCTGCGCCAGCCCTGCCCTCAGGGCAGGCTGAGCTGGCCATAAAAAGAAATAAATAAACAAAAGTTCTGAAACGAGAAAAAATAAATAAATAAAATTTAAAAATTCTAAACCCCCCCCCCCCAAAAAAAACCACAGTAAGGTCACCGTAGACACATACAAGTGAGGTTGTCTTCTAGGCACAACTATTACCTTCCTCCTTGGTAGACCCTATTGACAACACTACATGATCTGTTTCTTCCCCTCCTTTTCCTTCTCCTTCTTCTTCTTGTGGGACTGAGGTTGGAACTCATGACCTTGCACTTGCCAGGTAGGCACTTGTGCCATGGAGCTAACTCCCTAGTCCTTTTTTTCCTTCTTTTTGCTCCTGTTTGAAGTGCTGGGGATTGAACTGAGAGCCTTGTGCATACCAAGCAAGCACTCTACCCTTGAGCTACATCTCTGGACCCAGGAACTAATTTTCCATGCAGGCAGTTTTTACTGAGCATCTACTTGTACCACGCACAGGGTTAAGCCCTTGCAGGTGCACAAGTGTCCAAAGAGGGACCTTTAGCTCTCAAGAGTATGTTAAAGTCAAGATCCCTGTTAGAGAGACCTTCCTTCAGGGAGCCAGGGGCAGCAGGGCGTGTCACCAGGGCTTGCTCACCCAATTCAGCTCTTTGAGAGCACAGAGAGTCAGCATCTTGCTCCAGGAGGTCAGCCCAGGGAGCTTTTTCTCTCTCTGCCCCCATCCTTTCCGCCCCCATCCTCTGCCCCCAACTCCCCTGCCTGAGTGAAAAGGTACAAGAGGGAGTCAGAGAGATTCTGTGCTGTTTGTTTTGGGTTCAATGGAATCTCATTTACACGTGTTAATTGCAACTAATTGGCACTAATTGGATGAACAGGAAACCCTCTGGGAGCACTCATACCTTTAATTTGTTGTAAATATCATTAATTAACATATGCTAATTAGAGCCAATTAACATTGATTAAGGGTTGCCAGCTACTTGGAAAGTACAACTCTGTCCTCCTCTCTTGGTTGTCTGAAGTCAGCACAAAATATGATACATGAAATCAGGGAAGACGGGACAGCCTCGTTGGATGGCATCTCTGGGTGGAGGCACTGCAGCCTCAGCAGCCCCCACCCAAACTGGGCACCTGGAGGGAGCTCCACCCTCCCCGCCCTGGGGCAAAGGAGTCTGCCTTGGGTGGGCCCTGCTAGGTTAGCACTGCTCCGGGATTGAAGGACATACACAGAGGAAGTTCTGGCCCTAAGATCCTGTCCTTGGAGGCCTTCTTGACAGGAGAATTGGGGTGGGTTGAAACAGCGTTAGTGGTGGGGAGGGTGGAGTCCCTGGAACCAAGCGATGTGTAGGATGCTTTCTCTAGAGGTGAGGGGTGAGGGGTTCCTGTTGGCCCCGTCCTCTCTCGCATTCTCTGTGTGTGCAGCAATCCTCTGTACAGATGGGGACTCTCCTGCATTGGTGAGGTGCTAGAAAGCAGGCCTCCCACCGCGCCCCAGACATCTCCTTTGTTCATGTTGGGTCAGGTCTAGAGTGCTTTCTAAACATGGGTGTAGATTTTTTTTTTTAGAAGTCAAAGCTAGGGGTGGAGCTCAGGGGGGGAGCACGTTCTTCCCCTTCACAAAGCCCTGAGCCCTGCCTCAATCCCCAGGCACAGCAAAAAGAGAAAAAAATAAGTCGTGTTTGCCTGAGAGCCAGAAGGCTTTTAAGCCTACTTTTTGTTCTGTTACTAACTAGCTATGGGGCCCTTGGGATTCATTTAAAAATATACAAATTGTTTTATTTTAGTCCAATTAAAAAGAAATAAATGTTCATTGCAGACCTCCCCCACTGGCAGCTCCTCCTAAAGCAGGCTCCCTGGGCTGCCCGTCCCAGTCCCTTCTTTATAGTGGCCGCCTAACCATTATTTCTTGCCCAGTGTCCAGCTTTGCTAGCAAGGAGCCAACTCCCCAACTTGGGTTTCATTGCTTTTACTCACGTGGGCTTTTCATGGATGCTGAAGGCATTTGTTACATAAATGAGTAAATAAAAATGCATAAAATAGGGCTGGGGAGATAGCTCAGTAATCTAAGTGCCTACCTGGCAAGCATAGGGGCCTGGATTTGATCTTGGTGGCATACGCCTGTAATTCTAGTGCTGGGAAGGCTGAGACAGGACGATTTCTACAAGTCTGAACTGTATAACAAGACCCTGTACCTACCACATAAAATTAAAAGCATCTACAATGCCTACCGCTGCAAAGAAAAACAACATTTATTTACTTAATTATTTTTATTTTTGATATTGGGGATCAAACTCAGGACCCTGCACTTGCAAAAAATCATTAGTAAAAAATATAATAAATCATTTAGTGTTTGGGTATATGTACACATACAACAAATGTTATACATAGATATACTATATCTAAAACATTCATAATTATCTAAAAGTTTTAGTTTTTTTCACTTTACTAATTGCAAGAGTATGAATGCTACAGACTTTAACATGAAGAATCATCTTAAACCTTAACTCTTTAGATTTACTAGACATGTTCGACTTTGTGGATTTTGTATAATAAAATTTTATTTTCCAATTTCAGTCCCTCTGATGAAGGTAGCAAACAATGATTCAAAAATTAAAGTTAAAATTTTATTTTTAAAAACTCACATGGCAAGAATGGGTAAAAAGAGATTGAAACAATTTAATGTGCATATGGTATTTTTGTTGATTCAATACCAGAGATTGAACTTTGTGTAGCAATTATATTTTTGAAGTTTTTAAAATTAAGCCTTGCAGAGGGCTGGCCAGATAGCTCAGTGGACTAAAGCACCTGCTTAGGTAGAGCATAGGAGCTGGGGTTTGCTGAGATGGTGATTGAGACTGGGCTTGGTGGTGTAATACTAACACTTGGGAGACTGAAAACAGGATAACTATGAGTCCAATCTGTGTAGTGAGACCCTGTAGACTGTGTAGACCTTGTACTAAATAAAAAATAAAAATAAAGTAAAATTTAGCCTGGTAGAGCATCCAGTACATACATCAGTGATTTCCCCTTATGAGGAACATGTCCGGTGTGTACTTGTCAGGGTGCCCTGGCAGTCCAGAACATGGGTGCCCAGTAATGTGTTTAACCTGGCTCCTGAACATCTTGATTACTTCCAGTTTATTGCTATAATAAATAATGCTGAGGCATAGAGTCTTGCTCTTAAAACTTTGCATACATCTTGGACTACTTCCTTGAGCAACTATTAGAAGGAAAATCAGGAAGCAAAGGAAATGCCCTTTGCCAGGATTTGCTGCACGTGGCCAGCTTGCCCTGCAGAAAGGCTGCTCTAATTTATGACTCACCAGCAACAGATGAAAATGTGGACTCTTCCTGTTGCTGCCAGTGCTGGGCATGGCTCCTTTCTTTTGGCTGCTGGATATGTCATTAGGTGGAGTTTGTGTTCTTTGGTATGAGGGCCAGCACGCCTTCAATAGATGCCAGGCCTCATGGGTTCAGAATATTTGTTCTCCAGGTGACCTGAGAAGAGAAAGCTATATGCCCAGAGTTGGGCTACTGGTTCTGATGGGGAAAGATGGGCCTGAGTTTCCTGGAACCTGGGATACCTCACTTCTGAGAAAACATCTGTGGGGGATCTTCAGTCACCTAGAGAAAAACAGCTGTCCTGGTGATGTTATTTGATGTCCAAAACAAAGCAAGCCACAAGTCTGGAAAACTCTATGAGAAGCCTTTGAATTGGAGGACAGCCCCTATTTGCTATGTATTCATCATCTACTTCACATTGCTACAGCCCAGTGATAGAGGGACAGTTATAATCCCCATTCTACAGACGAGAACACTGTGGCTCAGGAAGGTTAATGAACATGTCTCAGCTCACACAGCTGCCAAGGAGCAGTGCTTCGATTTGAATTTGGGTTCCTGTTATGCCTGCCAGGTATTGCTGCCTCTCTCCCACCCCTCTTGTTTCAGGGTAGGCTCTTTAAAGAGGTGGAATCCCAGAGGCTAGGAAGTGTGGGACTCCTTACCCTGCATGGATCCCAGTTGCCAGCTCCCTCCCCATGGAAATCTGAGGTCTGAGGGAGACCTGCTGGCAAGGTTCACAGCAATTTAATTACCAAAGTGATTTTAATTTGTTTTTGTTAATTGAAATCTCATTAAGCAAGCAATTTACTCTAACACAGGAGTCCACAGTTCTATGGGCAAGGAGGTAAAGGGGGCTTTTAGAACTCTCCCAGGTCTGGGGACTGTGCTCTGTGCATGTTCTGTGGCCTGTGTGCATTTGAGTGAGTGGGTAGCAGGGTCCTTCCTGGTGGCTGGGTCATCTTTTCTCTTTCTTTGCCTATATTGCCTTGTCTGACCATCGTGGGGCCTGCCTTGTCCCGTTCCCTGAAATGGTGAGAGATAAATAAATCTGCGAGCTGGGTCGTGGTGGTAGACTGTGGAAGGCAGAGTCAGGAAGATCTCAAATTTGAACTTCACTTGGGCCATTTGGTAGTTTAGCAAGACCCTGTTTTAAACCAAAAAATAAAGAGGTCTGGGGATATAGCAAGGTCCTGGATTCAATCCCAAGCACTGCTAAAATGGAAAGACCCTGACCTGTTCCTCTGCAGGACACTTGTGTACCCAGGAGTGTGGCATGGGGTGGACACACACGTGCACACACATGCAGAGACGCTTTTGTATCTGCTCACCTGCATGCTAAGCACATGAATTAGAGGTGCTGGGGGAGGGAGAACAATGGGTCTTTGTCCCTCACACTTCGTTGGGGATAGAGTCTTCTGTACCTGTCCCAGCGCATGCGAAAGTTGCCTGCTCCACAAGCGTAGCTCATGGCCACCTTCCGCCTTATATAGCTCCTCCCCACTTTCAACCGAGTTCTGGAGCTCCCACCTTTCAGACCCTCTCTACTGTCTGTGAGCCAGAGGGTGTGCTTTTCTGGCTAATTCTGGGCCAAAGCAGAGACTTTTTCTTGTTTGTCGTGGCGAGGAAGCAGAGAGGGTCGTTCTTCCAGCTCCGTGCTTCTCTAGATCGCTCACCCACTTTGCAGAAAATAAATTAGGCCTTGGATCCTGCCCGCTTTACAAAAATGATGAAGAGTAAACAGAACAAAATTGAGCATTGGCAGTACTTTAAGTGCACAGCCCCAAGGCCTTACGCTAGTCACCTTTTTGCTTTTTAAATTTAGTTTTTTTTAGTGCGCATGCGCAGTACATCTGGCTCCATTCATTGTGGGGAGCGGGTATATGTGCACAACGCTTCTTCCTTGTTCTTCTTTTCCTCTTCCCTTCGTCCCGCAACACCCTCCATCTCAAGCTCCCTTCCCACATAACAAAGATCTGCCTTCTTATCCGGCAGCCTCTGCTTCTGTCTAGAACTTCCTCGTCCATACAAACTGTGACTCTGCTCTGTAAGCATATTTCCGGTTGTTCACTTCCCCAGCCCTGGTGAACACTGTCTGCTTCTGTCTCTGTAATAGGGTGACTCTAGGTGCCCCACACGAGAGCACACCTGGCCTTTTAGTCTTGTGCTTGGCTTCTTTCCCAGAGTGCTTTTTAAGGGAGGTCTCTTCTGAGCCCGGGCTCTCTCATTTCTCTTCCTACATGTTCCTGGTTCGCTTTTATTTCTCTCCTTTCATGAATTATAATCCTTTGCCACCTTTGTCCTTTTCTTGTAAACTCCAAGAGGGCAGAGCGACTCGGCTTCTTCATGGCTGTGGCCCTGGTTTTGCTGTGATGATTCTCAACTGGGTGTTTCACGCTAAGCCTCACCCTAGGGATGGTTTTGATATTTTTCTCCCCTCCCCTCCCCTCCCCTTTTTCTTATCTTCCTCATCACTTTTCTTTCTCTCTCTCTCTCCCTTCCTTCTCTCTCTCTCTCTCTCTCTCTCTCTCTCTCTCTCTCTCTCTCTCTCTCTCTTTGGTGGTACTGGGGATTGAACTCACAACCTTGCACTTGCCAGACAGGTGTTTATGCCACTGAGCTATCTCCCCAGTCTTTCTTTCTCTTTTGTGGGGGTCTTGATGATTGAATCCAGGACATTTGCATAAAGCTACATTCCTTCCCATTCTTTATTTTTTATTTTGAGACAACTCTCCCTAGGTTAGGAACCTAGGTCCCTAGGTTCCAAAGCTGCCCAGGCTTTGCTCAAACTTGCAGTCCTCCTGCCTCAGCCTCCCAGAATGGTAGGATAATAGGCGTGCTCTACCACACCAGCTTGGGATGGCTATTACTTTATTGCATGGGGTTGTGCAGGCCACTTAGACTCAGCATTCCTGGGCCTTGCATATTTAACGCCTGTAGTACCCATTGCCAAATAATTGTAACAACACAAAGATGCCTTTTTTTTTTTTTTTGTCTTTTTAAGACAGGGTCTCGCTATGCAGTTGAGGCTGGTCCTGAACTCACTTTTGTAGCCCAGGCTTGTCTCGAACTCGCACCAATCCTCCTGCCTCAGCCTCCCAAGTGCTGGGATTACAGGCGTGAGCCACCACGCCTGGCTACAAAGATGCCTTTTAAACACCTTCAACCTCTCTAGATTGTGTGTGTGTGTGTGTGTGTGTGCACGCACACGCATGTGTGCACATGCATGTGTGTTTGTGTGTGTTGGATGGGGGTGGTTGAAAGCAGTGTTGGTAACTACATACTGCCTGGCACAGAATGGAGACTCAGTGGGCATTTGTTAAAAGGGTGACAGAGTATGTGTAAGAGCTGTGCCTCCAACCTGCTTGTCCGACATGTGGGTGTGCACATGTGAGGTGGTGACATTTGCCTGGGCCTGTGCCCCTGGCTGTACTGTGTCCGCAGAGGGTTCTGAACCCTAAGCATCCTCTGGAACTCCACCTGCACTGGGCATTTTCCATCTCCCCTTCCACCCCTGCTGCCTCTTCCCTTTGCCCTGACTATGGCCACTTGGTAGTTTTCCAGGTCTGACATTTCGAACATGCAATGCCATATGTATCGCCACTCTCAGGTAATTATCACGTAAAATTAAGCTAGTCTTGTACATGAAACCAGCAATTAGCCAGGGACTGAAGGTCAGGGAGAGCTCGTTTATAGAGTCGCTAACAAAATGTTAAGTGGAAGTGTGTGTCAGATGGGCCAGGAGGCTGGATTAGCTGGGGTCGCAGCGGTGGGACTGCAGAGCTGTGGAGACTCCCTGCTCCACAGCCCTGGGCACAGCGGGAAGAGCTGGTGATTTATGGCTGCCGCTTCTCCCTCCAGCTCCCAATCTGGGGTGCAGCTTTGAAGGGTGGGACACTAGGCCTGCCCAGGCCACATATGCATCAGTGCCATGTCCCTATTCAGGTGGCAGCCTGGCAGGTCCTGCTCCAGAGCCCGGATGTCAGCGCTTCTCCTGCTCCTCTCCTGGGGTCCCAACACTTCAGGCTGGAGACTTTGGGTTTCTGAAGACAGGATGAGTTTTCAAGACTCGGAAAATTAATGAATGAGTTATATTTTGTACTACAGAGGCTCGAACTCAGGGCCTTCACACTGAACTACTTTCTCATTTGTTTTTAAAGTTTGTAATAATTTTGAGAGAGGGTCTTTCCAAGTTGTGCAGACTGGGCTCAAACCTACAATCACACTTGTGCTTATTGACTGGGCAGTGGCTTCTGCAGAGCTAAGACCCGGTGACTTTACTCAGAGTCTACATATGATGTGCTCTCACAGCCCACATGTGTATAATTAACAAGGCCAGGCATTTCCATTTCCATGGAGAGAGAGCTTTCTCTACATATACAGTCTAAGGATCGGGGTTCCACTTCTGTATTGTGGTGTGGCTTTTATTTATGTATTTTTGTTGTCATTTTTGTGACAGGGTTTCCTTATGCAATTCAGGCTGGCCTTAAACACACTTTGCAGCCCAGACTGGCCTCAAACTTGCATCAGTTCTCCTGCCTCAGCCTCCCAAGTGCTGCAATTACAAGTGTGCACCACCTTGCCCAGCTGCTGTGTGGCTTTAGATGAATCAATTAACTTCTCTGACCCTTTAATCTTTTACATCAAATGCAATGTGTTAAAATGCCTGAGACAAAGTAGGTGCTCAGTGCATATCGGTTTCTCACCATCTTTTCTTCATCTGTAAAAGGAGGACTTTAAAGATTCCCTATGGTCTGTGAAATGATGGGCTGTCGGGGTAAGAAGTTCTAGAAGACATCTGGTTTCATCTTGCCATCTCCAGTAGATGACCATTTGGTTCTGGGCTGTATATTTCTAGTGTTCTTGGCTTCCCAGAAGCTCCCATGCAGGGACCATATACTTCTGCCTCACAAGGCTGGCCCCTCCACCTAAGGTGACATTCACAGATGGAGATCTGCTTCAGGCAGAGACATCATCATCCCTGCAGCTCCTTAAGTAACCCAGCCTCAAGGTGTCACCATCTGGTACCTCCCAACGCCGGCTCCCTTTGTCCAAAGTCCTGAGATGGGGCCCAGGATTGAGGGGACCCTCACCTTACTTGCTCAGAACCTGTGTTTCTCTTGATGGGACCCAAGGTTGTGTTACTGTGCTCTCCGTCTCTTTCCCTCTCTCTCTCCTCTCCTACACCTAGCACCATGGGAAACAAAGCTGAGAAAAAGTAGAATTCAGGGCCAGCCTGTAGCTCAGCAGATTAAAGCGCCTG
>PVJA010022271.1:23650-34560 GCA_004027025.1 Myocastor coypus
AAAAAAAAAAAAAAAAAAAAAAAAAAAAAAAAAAAAAAAAGAAAAAGAAAAAAAGAAAAAGAAAAGAAAAAACCAAATTTCTTTTAAGTTTTATTTGATATTTCAAAAATTGCATTGAGAAGCCCACCATCAGAAAATCCCAAAAAATAAACAATAAACTGAGAAAAAAAATCTCAACTCACATACAGGCAAATGGGTACTAAATATATATGCAATGTATATATTTAGTATATTACTAAATAAAGAGAATCTGTAAAGCGATATGAAAACTATCCAAAATTGAATAGGAATATACAAAAAGGACATCAGAAAGTTGGCAGAAAAGGACACGAAAATTACTTTTAAAATATGAGAAAGCTGGGCATGATGGCGCATGCCTGTAACCCCAGCACTTTGGGAGGAGCACTGTAACTTGGAGTCAAGCCTGGGCAATTTAGAGACTTCATGGGATGATGTCTCAAAAAAGAAATATGTATGTATGAATAGTAGCTTAACACCACTCATCATAAGAGAAATGCAAATTAAACTTACAGTTCTTATTTACCCATTATACTGGAAAAGATCTACATGTCTGATAACATTTTAATGGTAAAATGGTAGGGAAACAGGCACTCTCTCTCATACATTATAAGTAATGATATATAATTGATATAAATTTTTTAGGGTGGGACATGCCTACTAAAGCTTAAAAATGCACTGACACTTTGATTTGGTAATTTTGCCTCTAGGAATATATCCCAAAGATCTATACTAACTCGTATACTAGAAGGTTTTTTTCCCATCAGTACAGGAATTTTTTTTTTAAACCTGTTGTTTTACTGCTGTAGCTCTGCTTTAACATATAGTAGGTGCTTTAAAAAGCCTGTCGAATTAATAAGTAGATAAAGATGCAAAGTGATATAGATTCAAGGTTATTTGCTACAATGTTTTTCAGCAAGAGCAGAAGAACAGAAGTAGCCGGGTACAGTGGCACAGGCCTGCAATCCCAGCTACTCAGGAGGCTGCGGCAGGAGAGGCACACACTCAAATCCAGCCTGAGCAACTCAGTGGTACCCTGTTTCCAAATAAAAAACAAAAAGGCCTGGGGATGTCAGTCAGTGCAAAGGCTCTGGATTCAATTCCCAGTATTGAAAAAGAGAGAGAGACAGAGAAGGAAAGAGAGGAGAGATAGAGACACAGAGACAGAGAGACAGAGAGAGAGACAGAGACAGAGCAGAAAAAAGAGCAGAAATAACACAAATGTGGAACTGTAATGAAGCTATGATGAGCTATAATGAGAGGGTGTCTGTCCGTGTACTGATGTCTAAAGAAAAAGCTCTCAAACTACCATGGTGCTTGCTTTAGACAGACAGCTGGGACCATGGGGGCAGGGCTTCACTTTCCAGTCATTGTCTTATATCTTGTTTGAATTTTCAATCATGTGAATCTATTCACATAAACAAATGTAATTCAAAATTTTAAAGTGATTAGACTCAGGAGTTAACCCCAAGCTTTTGGGCCTGTACTTTTGCGTTATATTCTTATCTGGATTTTTTTTTTTTTTTCTGTTTTCTTTTTATGAATTTAGTACAGGGTCTACAGGGTCTCACTACACAGATTGGACTCACAGTGATCCTTCTGTTTTCAGTCTCTCAAGTGACAGGATTACAGGCATGCACCACCATGCCCAGTCTTAATCACCATCTCAGCATGCCACAGGGGCAAAGCCGGCATGGCCCATCAGGGATCAGACCCTGGCCCCTGAATCTGCCTAAGCTGGTAACTTAGTCTGCTGAGCTATTTGGCTGGCCCTTAGCTGGATATTTCAATCTATTTTGTTCATACCTACAGATGAGTCTTCCTAAATGAAACACAGTTCCTAAGGCATTTCCTTGCCCAGCAATCTTCCATAGCTCCCGCAGTGGATTTCTAACTGGTGGGCAACTTATTACACCCAGCTGAATCAAACTAGCATGGTGCTGGGTGCAGGAGGCCTGCCTGAGGGTAGTTACCAACAGCAGGAAAGGCAGAACTAGAGAAGCCGCAAAAACGCTATTAGGGATGCTGTTCCCAGAAGCTGTTGGAGCTGTTAGACACTGTTAGACTGCTTGAGCTGTTCTGCTGGAGGACCTTCTCGTGCTAGCCTTCCCGATGAACTTTGGAGAAGCTTGGGTCCTCATCTTGAGCATCGCTTCCTGGCGCTGGAGGGCAAGATGGTGCATAGTTCAGCCTTATGAAGGAGCTTGTCACATCGGCTTTCCTGATGGGAACTTGGCTTTCCTCATCCCTGAAGGAGCTCAGGACCTCACTGTTGCTGAGGATGGCCAGGGTACTTTTGGGGGAGCTCTGGTGCTTATCTTGAGGGTTGCTTTCTAGCTCTAGTTCAGATCCCTGAGCCTGCTAGCACAGAACCTTCAGCCAGATTTCCTAGCCTCCATCACTGGCCTTTGGGCCTTTCCAGCAGAGATCCACGAAGCGGGCCTGCATGAGACTTTATTGTGGGCTCCAGGCCTCCAGTTGGACTGTTGGGAGGCATTGTTATGGACTCTAGGCCCTCAGCTGGATTCTTTAGTGTTTAGTGTGTGGATAAATTTCCTGAACTTGTTGTATACAATTATTTGGATGATTCATTATAAAATATTATAAAATGTGTCCCGTATTATATTGCTTCCCTTGAGGAAAAAAAAAAAAAAAAAAAAAAAGAACAAAAACCCCCAAACCATGACAGCTCTCTACTGCCTATAAAATCACAGCTCCTTGTCCTGGGTCACAGGGTCTGTCATCTGACCACAATCCACTTCCCACTGCTCCCTTTGCATCATCTTGTCATAGAAAAATGATGCCACCTGCTCTTCCTGTGCCCCATGTGGCTAGTCTGTGTCCTGGAAGGTGCTCTTTGGAAATCTAAGAAACTTTCTCCTTTAACAAGCAGTGGCATCAACTTTTCACGGTGCTTCTCTCTCTTTCTCTTTCAGTCCAAGGCTGCAAATGGCTTTTTTTTTTTTTCTTCTAATACTGAGATTGAACTTAGGACCTTCAAATTGATGACATCCCCAGTCCTTTTTATACTTTTTAATTGTAATCTTGCTAAGCCGCCCAGGCTGGACTCCAACTTATGTTCCTCCTACCTCAACCTCCCAAAGTGCTGGATTGACAATAATGCACCATCATAGCCTGCCATGGTCTTTTTACTTTACTTTATTTTATTTATTTATTTATTTATTTAGTCTTTTTGAGACAGGGTCTCGCTATGCAGTTCATGCTGGTCTTGAACTCACTTTTGTAGCCCAGGCTGGTCTCAAACTTGCACTGATCCTCCTGCCTCAGCCTCCCAAGTGCTGGGATTACAGGTGTGTGCCACGGTCTTTTTACTTTATAATCTTCACTTTCCTTATAGCATTCAGGTTTCTTTCTCTCTTTCTTTCTTTCTTTCTTTCTTTATTTTTTTCTTGTTTCAGCTCCTTTGTTTGTTTATTCACTCATTTATATGGCTGGCTCAGCCCACCTCAAGGGCAGGGCTGGTGCAGCATGTGGTGCCGGGGATCGAACCGCAGTCCCTGAAGCCGCCCAAGCTCCCAAGCAGGCACCTTAGACCACTGAGCCATCCCGCCGGGCCCTCTTTCTTTCTTTCTTTCTTCTTTCTTTCTTTCTTTCTTTCTTTCTTTCTTTCTTTCTTTCTTTCTTTCTTTCTCTCTTTCTTTCTTTCTTTCTTTCTTTCTTTCTTTCTTTCTTCAGTACCAGGGATTGAACTCAGGACCTTTGTGCTTACCAGGCAAGCACTTATTCCATTGAGCTATCTCCCTGGCCCCTCATGTTTCTTTTAATCTTCTAATACAGCTGTTCCCACACCTGAAAACTGCTCTTCTAAGCTGTTGGGAGGGTGCAGTGTCCAAATCTGACCAAGTTCCGCTTTGCCCTGAGGACACAGTGACATGCCAGCCACAGAGGAGGTAAACAGGAATGTGTGCAGGACTGTGTTCAGGGATGTGCCTGAACCTGGGGCGGTAAGGAGCTTATCTGGTGCTTGCTCAGTCTTCCACTTGACTTCACATAGGCTTCCTCCCCCTGGGGAGAGCCTTTCTCACACCTCAGTGCTCCCGGGCCAGGCAGGGCCTCCTCCTGAGCGGCTCAGCACGACCCCATCCACACCCACACCCGCAGCTTGGCCTGGGGGGACCTAGACGTGCCCAGACAGTGAGGCAGCGCATTCCAGACGGGTGAGCTCACTACTCACCTGCACATCCTCAGGCCTCATGGACTCTCCGGCTGGCCTGTAGTCTGTATACGTGCTGCCAAAGCGAGCACATGGCCTGTAGTCCGAATCCTCTTCTTCCCTTTGTGGTTCTGCGCAAAGTGGCAACCCTGTGCTTCAGGATCCTCACCTGTGGAGTGGGAAGGGCAGGGCCTGCTTCCAGGAAAGGGCCTGAGAGCAGGCATGGGAGGAGCTAGGGCACACTGCATCTGCCAGGTCTTAGAAGCTGGTGCTGTTAAGCCACGGACACAAAGGAGGCCACAGCAGCAGAGTGAAACCTACACAGGTAGATGTTGGGCCCAGAACCCACTGCCAAGCACAGTACTACAAAGCCAAGCACTTTTCTGTCTTTTTCTTTGATTCAACCAATGTTTGGGGTTATGTTGCCACAGCTAGTATCCTGCTGGGGAGAGCTGCAGTTGCTTCCCAGGTGTGGTGGGAGTGGTGGCTTTGCATGTGTGCGTGGTCCAAGTGCACGCAGGCACATGAGGTGCAGCGCAGTCACACGTGTTTGGTGGTGTCCCGGTGTCCACACAGGTCTCTGCTGGCAAACAGGTACTACATGGTGCTGTCATGGAGGGCTGGTTGGACTGCAACACACTGCTGAAAGAAATAAAGGCTAGTTAGAATGCAGGGACTGAGGGGACCAAAGAAGAAAAGGAAAGCCAGGTATCATCGTCCACGCTTGTAGTCCCAGCTACTCAGTAGGCTGAGGCAGGAGATGAAGGTCAGCCTAAGCATCTTAGTGAAGCCCTGGCCCCTCACCTCCCAAAGAAAAAAATTAGAGCCAGCCAGATAGCTCAGTGGATTGAAGTGCCTCCTTAGGCAGATGCAGCGACCAGGGTTTGATCCCCTGGTGTGTCGTGCTGGTCCTGTCCCTGGAGCATGGTGAGATTGAGATTGAGACTGAGTATGGCGGTGCACTCCTGTAATCCCAGCACTTGGCAGGCTGAAAACAGGAGAAATCACTATGATTCAGATCTGTGTAGCGAGACCCTGTAGACTCTATGCTAAATACAGAAGGAAAAATTAAATATCCCAAAACAGGTAGGAGGTGGGAGGAACAGTGGAGGGTGGCATGTGGTGGCCCAGAGCGAGCGTGGTGGTAGTCAGGGTTTACAAGGGAAAAGGTTTAATACAGGACTCATAATTTATCAGATTATTTTATAATGCTCACCCCAACAGTGCATGCAAGAGTGTGAGAGATCTGTTCCACACACTGGACACCCAAAGAATCCAGCCGAGGGCCTGAGTCCCGTGACAGTGTCCTGCGTGAGTCCAGCTGAAGACCTAGAGTCCACAGCAATGGCCTCCATGTCCTGTTGGAGGGCCAGAGTCTGCGACAATGTCACGTGCAAGTCTGCATCAAGGCTCTGCAGTGGGAAGACCCCAAGGTCAGTGGTAAAAGCCAGACAGTCTGTGCCAGTGGGGTGAAGGATCTGTGCCAGCAGGCTGAGGGATCTGCGCTGGAGCCAGAAAGCAATGCTCCAAGTAAGGACCTGAGCACCCCGTAAAAGCACCCCAGCCTTCCTCAGCGGCAGCGAGGTCCCAAGCTCCTCCAGCGATGACAACCCCGTCCATATCAGGAAAGCCAGTGTGACAAGCTTCTCCAGGAGAACCGGCAGCACCATTGTCCCTTCCAGTCCTGCCTTTCTGCTGCTGGCAACACTGTCAGGTGACCTTCCACACCCAGCACCGTGCTGATGCAGTTCAGTTACAAGGTGCCCGTTTGCTAACCTCCCACAAGCACGAAGTTGAAGCCTCTCTCTGTGCCGGGTCCTAGCTTGTCACCTCAGGAATCTCAGTCATCCTCTTTTGCCTCAGTGCTGCATCTACAAAATGAGGATTAGAATAATAGCAGCCATTGATTAGGGCCTTTGGAAGGGTTAAATGTGTCAGCACAGATGAACAGATGAAGGAGTCCCTTCATCTGCCCCTCATGGAGTCCCTATACCATCATTGGTCATGGCTTTCCGTGTGTGTGTGTGTGATGGAACCTAGGGCTTTCACATGGAACTACCTCCCTAGCCCCTTATTGCTAAGTTGCTAAGCTGTCCAGGCTGGGCTTGAACTTATGATCCTCCCGCTTCAGCCTTGCAGAGTGCTGGGATGATAGCTGCATACCACTATGCCCTTCTTTTTCCACCCTCTAAGGTCTAAGATCACCTCCCACATCTTGCCCTGTTCCCTCTCTCCTACACCCCCTGCTCTCCCAGCCCCTCTGCAACATCCTGGTCTTTGCCACAGCCAGGCTGGGAGCAGGCAGTATGCGCCACGGGCAGGGAGAGAAAACCAAAAGGAAGCAGGAGGAGGTGGAGATGTTGGCTCTAAAATGTGGCTTCTTTTCTTCACCGTTCCCCCCACCCCCATGTTTTCCAAGCCGTGCTCCCAGAGACAGGAGGTGTAGAGCGCAGCGGGAGGGCTCTGCAGAGCAGACAATCCCAGCCACTCCCTGGTGGGCTGGAAGTCAGGCCCCTCCTCGCTCCATCTGCCTCTGCTGCAGCCTGTACCATCCCGTCTGCCAGCCCAGCCCAGCAGGCTGGGACCCCGGGCCATGCCAGCCCTGGCCCCGCCAGTACAGGGAATGGGCTGCAGTCCCAGGTCTGTGAAGGGTTCTTCTGCTCGGTTTCCATATCCCTGCTTTCTGAGCCCTGGTCTTTCCCAGCTCTGTGGTCTGATTTTGTCCTGCACCAGGTCTCTGGCTGTCTCTCTTGTCCTTGCCTCTCTGCCACCACCTGCCCCATCTCTCCTGCCAGTTCTGGGCTCAGAGAGCATCAGGCCCTGTCAGCCTCAGCTTCTGCCCAGACCCTTCCCCGCCCCCTGGGCTGAAGGCCGCAGCCCCAGCATCTGGAGGAACTGGCTCTGTTCAGCTTCCCTGGACCATAGGTCCCCTTCTCTGTTCCCAGCCCATGTAACCCTTTCCCCTGTCGCCAGACACGAGGGTCCTCTGCCTAGCCCTCTGCCTCTCCTATGTAGGACAGCTTGCTTCCCCCCAAGGCCTTGGTTGAAGGCTCACAATGAAGCTGCTCCCCCCGCCCCAGACTGGGAAGTGGACAGTCACCATGGCAACCAAGAAAGCCTCCTTTCTTCCCCTCCCCTTTCTCTCTTGGCTTCCTAGAAGGGGCTAAAGGTCTGGGATAGAGAGGGTGAGGAATAGGAACTCTCAGGGATCCAGGATGGAGAATGACAGAGGGACAGAACACGCCCATGAGACATGTGCTCACGTTTGGCCAACAAGTTCTTGAGGAGCTGGGTTGAACTCGAGGTGCTCTGTGAGGCTTTGGGTACCAGATGAGTTCCCCACTGTGGCTGCAACCCTGTTATGGTTTATGTCTAGTTGTTCCCCCAAAGCCTCATGTAGTCGTTGGGTGAGGACTTCTATAGATTGAGACTTGACTCATGAGTCACTGGGATTATGTGGTTTAGTACTGATGGGGTTATCGGTCTGAGTAGGGCTGGGACTATGGGTGTGGTCCAGGGCAGATATTTTAAGGCAGAGAGCCTGATAGGAATATAAAGAGAGACAGAGAGACAGACTAGAGCTGTTGCTCTCTGCTGCCCTGCTTGGTTGGTTACCTCTGCCACCACTTTGTTGCTATTCCACTGCTATGAACTGGATGCTCTCTGCCCTGTTCCACTCAGCCTTGGGCCTGCCGAATATGGATTGAAACCTCCACAAACTGAGCTAAATAAACCTTTCCTTCCTTCATTTTGAGTGTCGGGTCTTTGTTTCAGCAATGAGCAAAAAGTAACTAAGACAAACCCATCAGGCACCTTATCAAACAGTCGTAGGCTCCATCCTAGACCTACTGAATTCCCATCTGCCAAGTTGGGCCCTGGTGACTCATATTTTAAAGATTTTCTTTTTCCCCCAGGTGACTCCAACATATACTAAGGAAGATGCACCAGTAGACAGAAGGCTGGACTACAAACCAAAAGGTGTTCAGGCCAGAGAAGTAGATGCCTGGGTTTACAACCTGGCTCAGTCACACAAGATCTTTCTAAACCTCCGTATTAGCACCTGTAGACTGGAAATGATAGTTCCAGCTCTGAGGTGCGCAGGGACTGTGCTCATGAATACAGAACTTGTGCAGAGCGGGTGCACCTCTGCTTCCTGCGCTAGGCTCTGCCACCTCTGGGAGACTGGCAGGGTCCGTGATCCCCTCCCCCAGGCCCGCTGCTGCCTGAGCCTCCTCTGCTATTATGGGTTACAAGACACTGAGAATTCTCAACACTGGAGAAACACGAAATCATTAAGGCAAAACAATAAATAAAGGCCTAGAAGTTATTACAGAGCTGACAGCACACAACGCCATCCTGCAAAGCAAATATGAATTATTTCAGAACATTTTAAAATGAAAAATCCTCTCTTCTTCCTCTCCCCCTCCCGGTAATCCATTAATTCTTCTTGCTGTCCCCTTCACTGGGTAGCGAGCGGTTGGCCAGAAGGGTCACAGCACAGGGCTTCCTAGAGTTGGCCTGGGAGTCAGCCTGCTACTTCTCTGACCTGGACACCTTTTTGTTTGCTAAAAGCATTGCCTTGTTCCTGTTTGCACCCAGATTGCACGAACAAGCATTCCTGGGAATGCCTGCTTCTTCAGGCACTGCCTCCCTCCACAATTCCTGGAAGCCCTTTCCAGCAGCTCCAAGAAGATGAGCTATGTGTAACTCATTTTATAGATGGGAAAGCAAACAAAGAGGTCAGCATTGAGCCAAACTGGACTCGATTCTGGGTCATCTCACTCCAAGCTTAAGAGCAAACACAGCAATTCCTGCAGAGGATTTGGATGGCATGCTGTGAGTGTGATTATTATTACTGTTATTATTATTATATTACTGTTATTCTCAAGTGCACATGTGAGCACTGCCCTTGTCATCTAGCACTATGAGAAGGTGCCTGTGGTCACCTGCTACAGGCCTCCCTGTTCTACTGCCACAGCACCCCTTTGCAGTGGAGTCTTCCTCTTTCCATGCTACTTATGTTGCCGTCCACCACTGTCTCACTATCTCAAGCCCCCTCCTGGCCTCCAGGGTGCACATGAGATCCAGGGTTGACTAATCATAATGACTCACATTTCTGAGCACAAGGACTGCAATAGGGCTTAGACCACTGGATTTTTTATTTTATTTTTTGTGTGTGGTACTGGGGATTGAACTCAGGTCCTTGCGCTTGCCAGGCAAGCACTTATTCTACTGAGCTATCTCCCTGACCTCTACCACTAGGATATTTAGGCTGAGACTTTATATACAGACTCTGAGAGAGGCAAGCTTGTCCTCTCTCTGCCCTACAATCTCCATCATACTGTGCACATGTTTTTCTATCCAGCTTTCTTTACCATACACGGTGGAAGCACATCACAGGGGTAGAGGGGAGGAGGGAAGGGAGAACTGGAAAGGAAAGGCGAGGGGAGAGGACCAGAGGGGAGTGAAGGAGAGGGAAGAGGAGAGGGGAGGGGAGGGGAGGGGAGAGGGAATGGGAGGAGAGGGGAGAGGGGAGAGGGGTCAGGGGAGAGGGGAGAGAAGAGAAGGGGAGAGAAGAGAAGAAAAGAAAAGAAACCAAACGAAACGAAACGAAACGAAAAGAAAAGAGAAGAGAAAATATGGCCAGCCCTTAGACACATTTGCAAGGTCTGGCAATATTGCTGAAGTACCGGGACCCAGCTGCACCTGCTTGCCTTCCTCAGGTGCTCAACCCATCTTCTCTCCTTTTGGATGAACTAGATTAAGCTGGGATTTTAGTCACTTTCTCTGAGTGAAAGAGGTGTGCATATGGGGGCAGGGATAACACATGGTCTTTGGTGACGCATCGTCAAACCCAACTCAGGGGACTCATCCAGAGTAAGTGTGGGCCTCACACATCTGCATTCATCCTGGATTGAAGGGCTGAGTGTGTCCTGGATCAGGAGGTCAAGCCCAACGGCACAGTTCCCGCAGAGCCACTGACTTGGCTCTCTGTGTGATTGGAAGCAAGTTTTGCTTCTCTGAACCTCAGCTTCCTCATTTGTAAAGGAAGGGTAGGAATAGGTCTCAAGGAGCACTTGTCCTGCTAAGGTTCTAGAAGTCACCGTGTATGCCAGTGTATGCTAGGAGCAGGGCCTTCCAGGACCCTATCTGCCAGCTTCTTCAACTTCATCTCCTATAATTCTCTCTCATCACTCCTTCCCTCGCATCTACATATTCTCACTTCCTTCCTTCCTTCCTTTCTTTCTTATTATTTTTTAATGGCTGGCTCAGCCTGCTCTGGGAGTGGGGTTGGCATAGCATGTAGTGCCAAGGATTCAACTGTGGTCCCTGTGGTTGCCTAAGCAAGCGCTTTAGAACACTGAGCTATCTTGCCAGCCCCCTCATTTACTTTAGCTCCTTGAACAAATCATCCATCCATCCATCCATCCATCCATCTGCCCATCCATCCATCCATCCATCCATCCATCCATCTATCCATCCATCTGCCCATCTATCCATCCATCTATCCTTCCATCTGCCCATCCATCCATCCATCCATCCATCCATCTTCCCATCTATCCATTCATCTATCCTTCCATCTGCCCATCCATCCATCCATCTATCCATCCATCTACCCATCTATCCATCCATCTATCCTTCCATCTGCCCATCCATCAATCCATCCATCCACCCATCTATCTGCCTATCTATCCTTCCATCTGCCCATCCATCCATC